>JACCIC010000394.1:17500-72476 GCA_018907035.1 Sycobia sp. Sy_11 | reverse complement strand
TATGCGTAATTCAATACTCGGTCTGCGATCTTTTGTTCTTATTTCCGGGGGGGCCTGTGCGTTTTCCAGTATTAGGCTACCCACACACCGCCCGACGAATGTCGTATACTATTATAAATCGAAGTCCCTCCTTGTTGTGTAAAGGTCTCCTTCTCGTCGGTCAACCAGACATGATAGGGACATATTAGTCCGCCCGCTACGACTGCAACGCACGGAGACGTGTCATATATTACTGCGCTATCGGGACAAAAAAGTGACTATAGGGGGTAATTGAGGTAAGGGTGGGGTGTGAAATATGTCACGTTGATATAGATACTCGCTAATTCTGAGCTTATGAGCATTTCGGAATCGTTCGCCGATGGTAATTGAAATTTATCCTTATCGTCGGTTAATATGCGATGTATGGTGTCGGCACTCGGAATTAGAAAGTAGGAAATTATTGTCGGTGATATGTGTCCTGCTGTGGTGTTTAATTAGCTTATCTAGCGTAGTTCGCTTCACATGAGGTCCGCAAAAAAAGAGAAAAAACCCAATACCCTCATCCGGGCAAACATTCTGAGAGTTATCATGCCAAAGAACCGTTGGAATAAAAACTTGCAAGCGGGAAAACTGTACTTCAATTAAAAGATCTTGAAGACATCAACAAACAAAAATTTCGCAAGGAGTGGTCGCAAATTCTTCTTTCTTTCTGTTGCTCCTGCAACAGGCAGGCAAGTCTATGTAAATATATAATATATATATATATATATATATATATATATAATATATAGATATATGTATATATATACGTGCGCAAAAATTCGCCTCTGTTCGCAAGGCGGGGGCGCAGCTGATACATTACGCTTATTTGCAAGGGAAGAAAGAGCGATGAAGAGAGAGAAGAAAAAATTGTCAAAAGACCAACTGCGTCCCTCCGCGCGTATATGTATGTGTACGTCCAACACGTGCGCGAGGACTTAATACTTTATTTGTGGTCTTTCGGATTAATCAAGCGAATGTGTGCGTATATATATATATAGTGTCACGTGCGCGAGGGCGAACTTTTTGACCTAAATATTCTTTACGCGAACGGCGCTGGAGAATCGTTTCCCTTTGTTTCTTCTTCTACTGTGCTCCGATATGAGAGTTTCGAGATGCGAATTGTTATTTTCAATAGTTCCAATGCGTCCATTGGTATAATAGAAAATAATTGTCAGTCGTAGATGTACAGCGATATTACGCGATATCGTGTTCTTGATAAATAGTATTCGACGTTTATTGTGCTCCTGTTTCTAATATCAAATATATATATTTTTCCTCGATGAAAGGAAAAAATTAACAAAGCAGTTGTAAGAAGAACTATCAATGGTTACAAACACGTCTATCGATTCGTCCATTGGTTTACACAAAGATTAGAACTCGATCTTATGGGGCCATCGAACGACGCCTCGTCCCGCTCTATATGAATGAGCAAAGCGCTATATGTAAGAGCAACAAATCATATCTTTCTGTTCAACATTTTAGTGAAAAAAGTTTTGCCTTTTAAATAAAGGAATCTTGAATTCATAGAGATACAAATGAATTCATATATATATATATATATATATATATATATATATATATATATATATATATATATATGACTCTGAGATAGTATCCTGAACCTTAACATTTAAATAGTGACACAGAGGTGGTGGAATGAGAAAAATTGCTCATTGGATTGATTTCATGCCGAGCTCGAATCAATTTTACGCGCCATGCCGGCGACGTCGGCGAATCGCAGAAAAGTCGATCTATTTCAAGAATAGTGCGCGCGTGACCATTCTATACATCAATAAATGAGCGTTGAGCGACAAAACACGCGATAAAAGTCAGTACACCTCGGGATACGGTAGCAGCAGTTATTCCTGCCCCAGTGCACAATGCACTAAAGCTAATTAGATTGGAGTTAGAATAGAATTAGAAAAATTGACGAAATCGCAATATTTAAAATGCGTTTAATTGTAACTTTATCGTTCGTCCCACGAATCGCTCGCGATAAAAGAAATACTTATAAAGTTGGAATTCTATGTGCGTATATATATATATAATAGTTAGAGTATTCATTACAGTCGTACATATTAAATGCATATATCTACGTGTATACGGGCCCCAGTATACGGTTGAAATAAAACGCGGTCAAGCAAGCAGTACGCGGAAACTAATGAAACACACACTTTCCCTCAGTATCAACTCGACTTGTGCAATAAAACTTCCAGATATAACACTGGTTATTCGTGTATATATATACACACACACACACACATATATATATCACACACACCACACACACATATATATATATATATATACACGCCTCTTTCATAAATTCAACGCTGAAAGTGCGCGTAATATCTCCCGCGTATATCACCGCGCGCGTATATGAATTTCTAAGTAAGCACCGTATTGACTGTAATGAACGGTCCCTGACGCGGAATATCGCGGTCGAGATTCGCGACTCAGATCATAAAAGTGCCAATAGTATATCGACGTACAATGCATATGCAAATCGGGCAAATTTCGTCAGTTTTTTTTTTTGAACGCTCCTTTGTAGCATCGAGTATCTCTTCTTCGAGATCATTCCGCAACTGTACATATATCTTTATACACACACACACACACACACACACACACACACACACACACACACACACACACACACACACACACACACACACACACACACACATTGTAATAAAAATATTCATGTACGTACACCTATATGCGTCTATATATGCACAGGGGGGAAGCTCATCTGCCTCCACTTTCGTCCTCCGCGCGAAACGCCGGGGTGCTTAAAAAAAAAACGACAAAAGCAGGATTGAAAGAAAGAAAGAACGACAGAAAGAAAGATAGAGGGAGGAGGGGGCAGGGGAAAGACAAAAAAATGAAAGCAGCCCGGCGACACGATAATTACGAACCGCGCGGCTTGACCCAGTCCCTAGCTCCGGCCGCGAATGAGCTGAAAGCAAGCGAGCGCGCGCCCAGCTTGAAAGGCCTCCTTTGCTTCGCGCGCGCGCGTTCTGTATATGTTATATACTTCATCGGGCAGCCGGGGGTAAAGTACGCCTGCATTTTTCACTACAGTGAGCAATGTAAAGCTCCGCTGTGTCGGTCCTAGCCAATTTCCCTAATTTTTTCTCCCTGTTTTTTCTTTTTTTTCAGGCAGGAATACAGTTGCATCTCGGACGCATCAGGCGTAGGCTCTTCAGTGTGTGTGTGTGTGTGTGTACACATCCTCGTGCCCTATCAAGTCGATGCCTACGATGCCCAAGTTTTGAAAGGGCTTTCTTTCTGTTCCTCTGTCTTTCTAACCCATGTGGAGAGCTTTAGAGCGAGAGAGAGAGAGAGAGAGAGAGAGAGGAAGAGAGCGAGCGAGAGAAGGAGGGACATAGTGCCGGGGCGCGCTCGAGTCGTCGGCGAGACTACATTTATAGAGTGCGAATAGATGTTTTTTGGGCGTGCTTTACTTTTTTACGAAAGCGCTGTTTTTTTGACGTTCTTGGATACATTGGAGGGCTACAAACTATTTCGATTGTATATGTGTAGTTATAAATATATACACAGCTCAGTTTCGTGTTAGAATTTACTGGATGTCTGCTATCGACATTATTAAAAATAAAATATTCTGGATATGTGTTTATGAACGTATCGGACGGTTAAGTAATAATGAAATTCTATACATAGCAAAAACAGTTTTTTGATTCCATTTATGAATAGGTGAAGTAAGGATGTTTTAACGAAACAATGTCGTGTACTTAAAATATCAAATTTTAGCCTACGATGGTTCGATCGCTAGAGCGAAGGACTAGTAACTCGGTGATCCCAGTTCAAATCCCGGTCTCGGCCGATTGATACAGGCACCGCTGTAATTATTTACATGTGCTTTGTTTACAAACACATCGTAGACCTCCGTCGCTGATTAGCACCGATAATTGGAAGCATAAATAGAGCGACGTTAAATAACAAAAAAAAAAAAAAAAATATCAAATTTTGTTCATGAAAAAGGTAGTTGAATATCGGCAGTTGGTACATCGATCTTAGTTGCTACATGAAAACGAATCAGCGAATACTTGTTTAATGGTTATGCATTTAAAAATGACGGATAATCATAGTATTGTTAATGCATATAACGTGCTAACAAAAACAAAATGTATTGGGAAATTCTTATAGAAAGTTTTCACATAAACACATCATTTTGCTAAACGTCTGAATGTAAACAAATATTTTCGAATTCTAACGAGATTCTGCTACGCTACAGGACGCAAATACATATGAAAGAGATAATATAGATTTTACAAATTCTTAAAATATTAAGTCTGTGAACGAGCCGTTATTATTAGATTGAAATCACGCCTCTGGACCAATTAAAAAGTAAAAATAAATCATCATTTATTTTGAAATCATAGAAAAGTCTTTCGTTTTTATACAACTATATGGTCGATATTTTAGATTTTATCCGGCTTTGGACGACCATTCCGGCGATTATATCCAATCGCAATCGGTAAATATACGAAATCTGTGTTTATAATGTTATCATCCGGAATCCCATAAGATGCCACTAAAAATGCGATTCGAGAACTTTACTGTCTAAAGTCCAGCTGGTGTATAATCTTATGAAATAAACATATACAGTGTATAATCAACGTTAAAAAATCGGTCTTACAAAAGAATGAATCTTACGTATGAGTGAATATCAATAATATATTATGATTATTCATTGCCGTTATATATATATTAAAATTTCGAAAAGAGCAAATCTGGTAGAAAAAAAAACAGAATCTCAGCGCTTTATCACATTTTCCAATCGGGATATACGATCGAGCGGATAAAATCCCCCTCTCGGAATCAGTTCCACTTCCATCTAAGTCACGTTTATATTCTAATCATCTATTCATTCAACGGCGATTCTAATCAGGTCACCAATCGATCTGCGCGCACTTCTATACAGTAAAAGATATTGCCTCAGATACGGGCGATGTATATATATATATATATATATATATATATATATATATATATATATATATATAATCGACTGTGGAAGTAAAAAAATAAGAAAAATGATCCGGCACGTGAAGCGAGCACGCCTCCTCCCTATATATGTATGTAACTATAAATCAATGCCCCGAACCCTGTCCCCGTGATTTTCCCGGAATCTATATTTATTATATCTATACTGATATGTATATAAGTATGGGGATGCATTTGCATAACCGTCCCCGCGCGCAGCGAGATCGATCGTTCGACGCTTTCCAATCACGTCCCATCGGGAGTTCGTTCGGTGGCGGTTCGGCATCAACGCGCTGTGGCCGCTGTATATGTGTGCGCGCGCGTGCGTGTGTGGGCACAATGAAAGCCGCTCGGTATAATCGCCTCTTCATTATTATATATCCGCACCGGGTCCCGCCGCTGCCTGGCAAATCCGCGCCGGGGCGAGCTTTATAATAAAATATTTAGAGGCGCACGGGAGGCGCGGGTGCGAACGCCCGGGATATCACTGCGCTTGGCTCTGATGCTTTTTTTTTCTTCGTCCCTTTTTATCTTTTTATTAAAAGCGCAATGACGCGGGCACAGCACTTACGTAATATATATATGTCGGTTTAAAACGACCCGTTGTAAATTACGAGGGAAGGAGGCGGGAGGGATAAAAATGGAGAATGGGGAAGCGACGTTATGAGTCGCCGCTTGCGCGCATCATATACGTGCTTTCGAGAGGAGTGAGAGAGAGAGAGAGGGGGGAAGGAGGGAGAGAGGATTTTTCTCGACTCTGACCCTCTCGATTCCTTTGCCCCGCGCCGTCGCGGTTCCATTGTCCGTCCAGGTGCTTGTACCAGGATACACGTCGCGGTCCCTCCCACCCCGTCTCTCCTTCTCTTTCTTTCGGGCTTATTGAAATTTAAATTGGGACCGCGTGCATTATTCGATCGGACCGGGCGTTCGAGCGGCTTCCGTTGGATCTTAACTGCTGATAACTTTTTCTTTATCGGCAAGGGCGACGTGAGCATGCGTACATATACATACATATATATATATATATATATATATATATATATATATATATATATATATACACGTGTGCGCATGCTTTACGGGATTTTTATTTTTACATTAAAATATTTTGGAGCCGTAAGATTAATGACGAATGGATCTGGGATTTATACCGAAAGTGAAATTTTTTCACGACGATCTTTGGTTGGCAAAATTAACAATAATTTCTACTACGTGTATGGTCATGTATGTATTATCGAGTTGCTCTGTATGCAGCATTAAAAAGATTTAAAAAAACGGTATGATTAAGATTAATGATTATCGAGATACGGCAATGATTTAGTTTTTGTTTTAATCTAGTAGATTATCATGCTGATAGAGATTTTTAGTAATGAGACCGAGGATCGTATAGGCGTATACACTCATACTGATACTTTCGGTAAAATGTAGCCGAAGTTTTTTTTTTGTCTTTTCAGGTGTACGCGTCGTGTGAGAATTCATCTGCGCGTAGAAGCTATCGATATTCATGTACTCACGCGTATCCTGACAAGTGAATACGTTTGGTGATAAGTGCATTGTTATTTGTCCAATTTCGAAGTTTATATTAAAAGTCGCCGTTTATATTAAAAGCTAAATTAAAAATTTAACATGTTTCATTGTAGTAATCATGTTCATTGTACCTTGAACTAAGTTTTGTAGTAATAAACAACGATATTGTATTTACCATATTGAAATTTTAAAAAAACGAAAAAAAAAACGAATCCAAATCTCATAATTGCACATTCCCAAACCCTCATTTGCGTCTATGTGCTATGAATGCATACATTAACGTTTTGTAATTTTTCATTGGCATGATCGATTCGCCATCTTAGAAATTAGAAGATCCAATCAGACATGCTTGATCAGAGAGCCAAATAATACGTACAAAGTTGATAATCTGAGTTATACGCGTTATTTTCTAATAATCAAGGTTTTAAATTTTTATTTACTTCATTTGGCAATTTCAGATCCGCCATTTTTGAGAATCAAATTTTCAAGGATGTTGTAAATAAATTTCAAGTCCATTCGGGCTAATTTATTTTTATAATCGAAGAGCCCGAAGCCAAACTATACATGCTTGTTGTGTAAAAATGTTGTCCCTCTCTTAGAATTCGTGGTAAAAGAAAGGCTGATGTTCAAACGACCTCGCTCTTTGACCTCGTCATCATAAACAAGATCATCGAAATTCGAACTCCATCTAATCGTAAAAAAATTCGTTTTTCAAATTAGAAACACGCATATATTATATCTCATTTTCACGTGCCAAAGTCGAAGAGAGATTATTCTTCACCACGGAGCCCGATGAAAACAGGGACACCCTGTACGTGCGTATCCCAGGAATATCCCCCCTCCCGAGAAACCCCATACATTAGCACGAGGGCGTTTCGAAATCTACACTGCACGCCAGACTCTCGTACGCTGAGGAGAAAATCCGCCCCCCCCCTCGCCGCGCGCCACACGGCTGATCGTGCGAGGCCCTCGCTAAATCCTCTCATCCCCCCCACCCTCTGCCACCGACGCGCGAGGTAAGCGAGCGAAACTGTCCGCTTGCTTGCAGCCTGCCTCCTAGGCATACATACATATATATATGACCGGCTCGCGTGCGTGCCTGCATAACATTAGGTTGTACGCAAGCGGACGGATCGATGGGGGGTTATACGCCCTGTGCATAAGCGCGATAGTAGAGGGCGGTATCGGCGTATCGGCTCGTATGAAAATTCGCGTAACACCGCGCAAGAGCGGGCGCGCGCGCTCGCCCGCACGGACGCGCCCACACAACCGTTATCAATATTCATATACGCGAGCTTATGCATACGGCGATCATTCAACGTGGATGCGCGACCGTCCGATCCCACAGTTTCTTCTATAATTTTCGGGCTCGATGCGTCTATATGTGTGTGGTATAATGTTACGCGGAAGTCAGCGCCAGGGTGGGTAGAGAGAGGGCATTTCGTTTATAACACCATATATATATATATATATATATATATATATATATATATATATACACACACATACATATAGTGTATAACGGCGCAGGGGCGCGCGAAATTAACTGTCCCGCGGGGGCTTAATTTTACGCGCGAACGGCAGGGGCGAGGGGGGGATACCGGGTAGTACGCGTCGCAACCTTTGATACGAGCCGCGTGCATTATACATATATACATACATACATACATGCATACATACATGCATATATATATTACGCAGATAGAACGGTTTGATTATAAGATCGTGCCTCTCCCACCTTCCACCGCCCCACACAGCCCCGCGGGAGAACGCGTTGGAATTTTTTGCGCCTCATAGCGGACAATCGATTCGCAATTTCTTTGCGCGCGCGCACGCACACACACACACACACACACACACACACACACACTACATATATATATATATAAATGTGTGTGTGATTAGACGATCATTGGGTATTATAAGGACGTGATTATCGAGGGTAGAGGGGTGTATTCGGAGGAGTGGATTATGTACTTAAATCGCTAATAGGCGCGTGCAATTTTCTATGGTTGTTGGCATACTTAGGAATACGGTAAATTAAATAAGCACGTATATATGAGCGCTGCTTCGGATTTACGCAGGGGTGATGCAGCTGCAGTGTATATATATATATATATATATATATATATATATATATTTACTTATATATACATACAAATAGTATTGTTGCTGTAGTCGCTCTGCGAAGATTAAAGTGCATACTTGACATTTTCTCTGAGTTCCGGATTTGCGTGAGGATTACTGGATTCACTGGATGTGTGCATCTTATAGGTATTACTTCGTCATTGCAAGTAAGTTTATACTGTAGTTTATGTATGATGCGAAGATTTATAAATAATAAGCTACAAATAATATAACAATTACGTAAGTTCTACCTTATATCAATAGTAAAGGGAATTGTCTTTTTAACCTATATATATGTAGCTCGAGATTGTAAAAAGTTTCATTTACGTGACACGGAACTGAAAACAAACGCATGCCGATTATAAATAAAAACAAGCTAATAATCGTTACACGCATATTTGATATATGCATTTATACACACTCCCGATGCTCCTATGCCCGTGTACCTTTATAAATATATGCATGATATGCACGGGTCGGAGCGGCAATTCGTACTCTCGGAAAATTGAACGAGCACCCCTTTTGAACACACACACACACACACACACACACACACACACTCACACCCACACCGCAATCACCTGAACCGTATGATTAATTTGATGCCCGACCCACCTTGATATTTACGCATTTTGAACAATCGGCGAGGAGAGTGTTTGGGGCGTGCACGATGCATGTAACCCGTTAACACGCACTCGCGCGTTAGATACTGTTATATAGGGATATATACACATACCTATACTACATTGCCTATCTGATATTTAACAAAGAGAGAAAAGTTCAAAACGCCGCGGGACGCTCTTATTCAGCAGAGGGCGACGCACCTGCGCAGCAGCAATCCACGCGAACGACGGCGCGGGGAAAGAGTTGAATTTTCCTCGGCGTTTCCTCGTTCCCCGTCGCACGGGGAGTCGACGGCCGCCCCCGCCTATAGGTGAGGAGGAATGCAGTTGAAGGGAGGAGGAAAAAAGAGAGAGCGAGAGAGGGCGAGAGAAATAAGAGGATAACAAGGTTATGGGTCGAATAAAGCGTCCGGCTTGCTCGGTTATATAACCGCCCCCTCTCCATCACACTTTTAGACTTCTCATAACGTTCATCGTGGCGCGCACTTTCTTCTCTTGGTCTTATTCTATATATACACATATATATGTGTATATAGTTTCAGCTCTCATGGATTCTTGTTGCTTTAATATAGCAGCAGTGGTAAAGTTAACAATATGTGTGTGTGTGTGTGTGTGTGTGTGTGTGTGTGTGTGTATACACGCTTTACGATATCTTCTGCATCAGGTTAATTCTCAGTGAGGTTTATTTCTTTCATTGAAGCTCCTGCGTGGAAATGTGAGCGGAAATTTTGTCGATGTTGTCGATGCGGCGAAGAACTCGGTAGATGGTGATGCTAATAAGTCTCGATCTTTGTCAGTCACTAAGTTCGCTGAAATTTTAATATCGTATTTAGATTTAGATTAGAGAATAAAGAGAAGAAACTGTACGATGAATTTTACTAATCGTCGAAGTGAAATTAGGTAATTTGGCTATAGAAAATGTGCATTTCATTGGCCCAAGTTATGGTTCCGAACTGTTCGAAAAATCTTGTTAGACAGATAACTTTTTAACAGCAAAGGACAGACGAAATGCTTTATAAGACCAGCGGGAAATACGGATTTAGCCTCGTCTCGTATTACTATATGTATTTTTTAGATTTTTACCCTTTATAACCGTCTCGCGGTTGTACTTGTCGCAAAAGCATATAACAGCTATAAAAAAAGGCACGACTTTGGTAAAAAAAGAAAGAAAATCAGCAAGAAACCTATAAAATTTTCACCGTGCATCCCGACGAAAATGTCGAACACGCGCATATACTTGGAGTATATATTATGATTTGCGAGAAATCTGCTCCCAGCGCAACGTCAGTTTTTCCGCCATCTCAGCAGCGCGCGGGTGTATACATGTATAGACACATAATGCCGTATAACAAGTGCATGCGATGTGCCCCAGGCATACCCAGGCCCCCGTACATACGAGACGCAGTGTCGGAAATTTCTATATAAGAGCGTCGCGGGTGGGGTGAGCGCGTGAGCTCTTATCTACCCATCGATAAAAGTCGCGAGTCTTCTCCATCTCCTTTTTTGTTCCTGTGCATTCGATAATAGACGAGGCCGCTAAACCATGGTAGATAGCCATGATAATGCTGATTATATTGTAACGAGCCAAAAGGAGAACGAGGTAAATGTATAAAAGAACTTCTGGTGTTGTTATATACATTAGGCATGTCTAGGAAGGGTAGACAGAAATTCGGCCAGGTTAATCGGGAATTGAGTTACTTTCCTTCTTGACTCTGGAGATGTAACGTAATTTGTAAAATTGCATTTTGGGTACTTTGTTGACTTATTGTATGGATCTCTCCCCTTGTTCCTCTCTAATAACTATTATATTCCGTCTCTCTCACTCTCTTGTGAAATCTTGAAGTCCTTTTCTTTTTATTTACGCCTTTGACATCTCAAATGTATATATATATATATATATATATATATATATATATATATATATATATATATATATATATACTAATGTGGTAAAATTTATAGGATTATATTGTCGGTGAAATTATATATGTAGAATTTATGAGATTTTCTCAAAGTCACATAAAATGTTACTATACCGATGTTTTTCCTCCTGTCTCTCGCTTGAGGTAAATACCATTCATAAAATTACATTCTATTATTAGATTAGAGCGACGCGGTCATTAAAGCATGAGCTCATGGGGAAAGATGCTTTTAAAAATAGACTTTATAAATTGGGATTCGTGTAGTAGCAAAAGTCAAACATTCGATTTGAGGAAATTTTCAACGAAAGCATCTGTATCGACAAATTGTTAGACGTGTGTGCTATTATAAGAAGCAGTTGTGTTTTATATGACTAATGGAATTTTTCTTTTATATAGATGAGAATTAAATTAAATCTGGCTTACCGTAGTTGAAAAACTAATAGGTCATTTTATTTTTATAATAGACAAGCCAAGGGGTATAATATTAGTCACTTAAAAATTGCCATAAACCTGACTACGTATATATTTGATATTTTACACCTAAATTTGAACGATACGATATGAAGTATAGAGAAAAATAGAAGAGATACAGATTCTAGGTAGTTGGTATGCATTCCATTTTTTTCGAGTTGTGCCTTTGCTCGTGGATATATAGGGATGTAAAGGATAAAAGTAGAGATCAAACACTTTCACGTGATATATCCATCATCACGGATAAAAATTTACGGGGACAAATAGAAACTGTATATAGTGCATGTGTTTGTTGAAGGATTAATATAGAATATCTGTTGCTGCATGATTGTTTTTTGTAATTTACTGTGCTTTCTCTTTTATACGTTCGAATCCTACTCGTTTGAACGATGGGATTTACTTAAAAAAACAAAAATCATAACACGATATGTTCTGCATAAGTTATAGATTTTGAGCTTTATTTATTAACTTTATTTATATGGATAACGCTGTAAGTTTTTATGCGAGAATCTTCGATCCGATTTTTAATACTGTTTTATTCTGATTATGCTAGGAGGCCTATCTTAATCACTGGTAAAATTAATTTTCGAATTTTTAGACGTTTCCTTTGGCTATATCTTGCAATCTAGAGGTAACTTTTATTTGTTCACTTCTCGATTTTCTAATCAAGCATCAAATAGATATTTCAAGACTGGCGCGTTATATCATCGTTATCTGTTAACGAGCGACGTTTGAAAGAATATAACTTTCAATCGCCATTTGTAATATTAATAAAAGTCGGAACGAATTTCACACTGTCTGTGCATGATATACATGTAATATAATTAGTAACGGCTGAAAAACACTCGCGCGCTATATACGTCAAAACTCCGCGTCAGATTCTGAAAACTTTCGAAGAATCGATAAAAGTGCCCTTTCCATCCCCTCCCCTCTCACCCGCGTGCCACCACGCCAAGACTAATTCTCAACGCGCGACGGCCCATAAAACACGCGGGCGCATAAAGGAGTCCTTATTACGCGCTTTTCTCAGCCGCTCTCGTGCAGCCCGCAAAAAGGCCCCTTATATATATGTATATATATATATATATATATATATATATATATATATATGAAGCGTCGTCGGCGAGGATGAAGAGGGTGGGAGGGAGGGAGGGAGGGCGGCGCTGTGCAGCGGCGCGCGCGTGGGAGCCCATCGGGCGCGCGCGAGAGAGGAAAGAAAAGGATGACGGACGGGAGTGAAGAGCGTGGATGTGTTTAACACAGAATCCGTGCGCTGGGAGCATACGCGTGAATGCGTCCGGGCGTACTTCAACGCGGCGCGTATATACGAGAAATACAATTATATAAATCATTCGTCAATGTTGGAGGGGCGAAGGGGTATACAGGCGTGAACTCATGGGCGTTTTTCGTATTATTAACCCATCAGGGCTCGTCCACGTTCTCAAGTGTGTGTGTGTGTGTGTGTGTGTGTGTGTGTGCGCGCGCGCGCGTAAGTGATGCGTCCCGTCTGAGAAATGAAACGAGAGGATTCTTATGTGTATATACACGGTGCTCGTGAGATAATTGATCATAATGCAAGAAACAAATCGAGATATTATTACATAGTCATTGTAGATAGATATAATTGTGCTGAGCCAGGTAATATTTTGGCTGGTAATTTATGCGAATATGGTACGAAACTCGATTTATTGTCGTATATACGCATATACATTCTATATACGATGTTATATGCCTACTAAAATACATAAGCTATTATTATTGATTGAGTCTAATTGGTTATTTAAAATATACAAGTGGGCATTTTCACATAATGAATTTACGATAATTCGTGACAAAAACAAAATCCTAATAAAGAGAGGTGAAGAGAAAAACTTTAGAAAAAAAGTTTAGAATAGTATATACACCACCAATATGTTATCCCAATCTAGTATTTAGAGCCTTGAAACTTCATAGACTACACTCCTATATTCTTGATCATCGATGAAAAATAACGTTAACATTCACGGATGCTCAGCTGTCCAAACTAATTATATCGTAGCAGTTCTTCTAATACTTTTCTCGATTTCCAACTACGAGCTCTACAACTGTCATGCAAATTATTTTATAATTAAAAAATCCAGGCAAAGCCTGAGTGACTGAGGTTCTAATTTTATTTTGAGAGGTCATGGCCACGATTTGAGCTTCATAAACAGATACATCCTCTCGACCCTGTTAATTGGAATCGTTTCCTTCAATATTCCATTACTAATAAAATCTTTGTAAAAGTCTCTGGCTAGTTTCTCAATTTTCACGTACACGGGTGACTATTACAAGGGCTGATGGACATATTTGGCATATGTTTCTGGAAAGACTCGCCAGACTAAATAAATTTGTTGAATCAGAGAATATGCCCATCAGTCATTTGAGTGAATTTTTACTCGGATGCAATCCGATAAAAATGTTTTTCTGATGCACTGTAGGTGGAACTTTGAAGGCGTCAGTAAGAAACGATTCCATAAGATCTCATAGCGCAGCTTGGTCGTTCGTTATGGTGACTATAATACTAACTCGTAAGTTATTCCAAAATTTATTATCGCACTTTCAACTATATCCGACTAAACATTCACGCCCATCTTATCGATATTGAATTCTTCGCACTGTTTTTTAAATGATCAACAAATAACTTGAGTTATTCCAGTTAGTTAGATTGACGGAGTCTTTTCTATATGTAGTGGCAAAACGAATCATAGAAATGTTCTTTTTCTATCTCAAGGTGCTATGTTAATCAATTATTTATGGATGCCATGTATATGTCTATATGACGTAGCAAGAGAGAACGAGCGTTGTTGTTTTTTTTTTGTTTCACTATAATGTGTCGATTATACAAGTCCTAGCGTTTTGAGAGGGAACACTCTATATAGCTGTTCTCAGGGAATATAGAAAATAGACAGACACTAGTTCTTTCTGGGAAAAACGAGTAATGAATAGAGTTCTTGGAATAACTTGATTGACACAAAGAATCTTGTAAAAAGTACTTTATGGTAATAAATATGGGGTAGATGGATACTTTCATCATTATTGAATATCGATGAAATTATTACAGTGAAACGAACAATCTAACTAGTCAAAAACTTTCAACTATTAAAAAAAAACTCTTTAATATATCATCATGTAATTTGATATTTTTGTTACACTCTTCCAATCACCTAATTACGACTGAAACGTGATTTTATAGCTCTCGTGGTGTAAAATAAATTACGATACAAAATTGAAGGTTCATTTTTAACTCGAGATACTTTTCTCCTTATCTCAGATACTTTTTTTTTGGGAGTAAAATTCTGACCTGACATGGTTCGTTTATTTACTATTAAACTCAATGTACTTCTTTGGCGCGCGATTTCATATAGTTTTTCTTTTATTCGCCAGTGCCCGAAGCTCGAGCAGAAACCACTTGTCCGCGTGCAATGCGGTGCACAAAAAAAGGAGAGGAAAAACAATAAAAAGGTTTCACTGTCGAGGATAGAAAATGAGTGCGAATGGCGAGATGTGCAGAGCGGGACACTATACAATATAGCCGAAGCTATAGCGCTCGACGGTGAAATTGAAAGGGCACTGATCGAGACGCGGACGAAAGAGGATCAGGGAAGGAACGAGAGCGGATAAACGTAAAATGAAAGTGAGAGAGAGAGAGAGAGAGAGAGAGAGAGAGAGAGGGAGGGGGGGACGAGAAAGAGATGGCAAGAGAGATTGGGAAAGTGGGGATTACGGTAACTTCGTCGTGAGGTGGGATATATAAAGCGGAAAATATATAGACGCGCGGTGAGGAAAATTCGCCGGGACATCTCCTCCGTCTACCGGTTTTGTGATTTGTCATTTGCTGGCTGGAATTGTCGGCGCGCGCACGCGGGCGCTGAAATCGAGAACCGACGAGATTATTTTATAGAGCGGAGAAATTTTAAGACGTTATTATGACGGATCAGGACGAGAGATCGACTTATATTTTCATAAGCTTAGAGATTACACGTTATGGGACGATTGGCAATCGTGGATTTGAAGACAGAATCAATTCCTAATTGAACGTATTCAAATTGATAACGCGATTCGATTACGCGTGCGCCGTATTTTATAGCGATTTGGTAATGTCATTATGAATCGTTCCTTGATGATGGGGGGGGGGGGGTCAGATTCTCGATTTAACCAACGAAGCAGAACATTTTTTAATTGAATTTTTTATGATTTAATATGATTCTAAAAGTATCTTGAAATCCGTCATTGTAATATGTTTATATACTAAATTAAGAAGCGAGTATACTCGATTAAACGTGCAATGAATAAAGTATACTCATTTTGGGAATGAGAAAACTTCGTCGTAGACGAATTAGACAGTGACAGTGATTGTTCAATATTTATCCGCGCCAGTTTCGCTCTTCACCTTTCAGTCCTTCAAAAATTAACATCGAATTCAAGACAGAATTCAAATGAGAGAAACGAGCTCTGCGCCCGTTCATTTTCATTTCTCTCTTTCGCATCGATTTTTCCAAAAGACATTTCTCTTGCACACCTCGTCTCGCGCCCATCGAAAAGGTAGAAGATCGTCCCGATTCAAAAGGAGTCCGTTTCCCGAAACTTTAAAACAAACGGGAAGAAAATGGAACTTTCAAGATATTTAATCAGTCGATTAATGGGTTCGTTTATTTCCGGTGATGTATTAATTTACTCGCTGCTAATATAAACACAGGCGTTTTCGACGTTCGGCCCCGGCATCGAGTGCGCTTTGAAGCGGCGCGCTCCGAGAGGTATGCCAAAGCCTAAACAAGCTCGTCCGATGTATATATATCCATCTCTGTCTGTAACCCCGAAATATGCGCGTTTGAACGTGTATATGCAGTTTTGCGAAAAGTACGGGTGCGCGCGCGCGAGAGAGAGAGAGAGAGAGAGAGAGAGAGAGAGAGGGAGGGGGAGAGTGCGAGAGGGACGAGATTCCTTGGCGAAAACTTTGTTTTGCGGCGCGGGCACGGTGTGCAAAAGAGCGACGGCTGATGGTTTTCGACGCCCCCCACCCCCCGCCAAGGTCCTGGATAAACTTGTATATCCAACCCGGGGCTACTCCTCCTTTTGCCGTCCCGGGTATCTCTCAGCGCGTGTACATCGCAACTCGCAACAGTTCGCGCGGGATATTCCGCAGGCCGCAGCTACGCGGGTTTGCTTGTGATTGTTTACTTGGGAGCGGCACCGCCACGACCGTATGACGTATATATATATATATATATATATATATATATATATATATATATATATATAGGATAAGATGACTTTGATCTTGCCACGGCGAGTTTGTTGTACATATCTGAGCGGCAAGATTCAGGGGAAAAAATTAGGGCGCTGGGATTTCGTTGTTTTTGAAGATTTTGCCGGTCTTTCTTTCATATTAAATCTTTTCAGTCACGTTCAATGTTCATTAAAGATAATGCTGATGATGATTTACTCGACTGTTAAAATGCATGATAATAGTTAAAAGTACAATATTGTATTGCCCTTGATTCACAATTATATCCTTAAGTGTGCATGACAATGCCAAGTATAATGTTATATTTTTAAGATTAATTTCTAAGGTAATTTCCGAAGCTAGAATACGTGAATGAAAAGTTGATTTCCATTGATTCATATATATGTTGTATTGATCCATCAATTTTTAGATTCCATTAATTTGATTTATAATGATTTAAAGAGAATGCACTGGAACGTTCCAATATTCTCGTGTTTTGACTCCATCTCACAAGAACTTTCATCCACTGCATATAAATTCCACATTCACCCAGAGTCACATGTTTTATCTGTTCAAGATGATTTTTACGTTGTGTACAGAACAAGTCCAGAACATCGTAGAGAAAAATCATTATCTGGCAATATACTTACAAATATCGCTCGAGTGGCTTTTGCTTCGTTCCAAGACTTGTAGACAACTGAGCGAATCGTCACAGTACGATATTTTGAGACGTTTAATAAATGCATCGAGTTTTACCCAATTCGATAGGTAGCGCGACATATTACGCGAAACAAGATCATCGCCATTAAACGAGCAGGAATTGGGAGTCGGGAGGAAATGTGCAGTTTTTCGTAGATTTCGTAGATTTGAATGGATCTCATTAGAATTCATGGTAACTCTCTAAGAATTTCTATGAGTTCGTAATGAATCGCATGAGTTGTGAAAGAGTTCTAGAAGTCATTCGATTCGATAGCACTCACCGGAAATCTTTTAGACCTCATTGCAACTCTTTCAGCTCTCATTCGATTTCTTCAATTTAATTCGATTTCCTCAATTTCATTCGAACTCTTTGTGAATTCAGTCAAAACTCTTGATATACTTCGTCATTTTTAGACTCATGATCGAGATACTTGACATGAGTATAATTTTTACTTGTTAGTTCATAATCGGGTTATAAAACACTTAACTGCAGCAAATTCTATAAAATCCTGAACTGAGCAGCAAAGTCTGTATATATATATATATATATATATATATATATATATATATATATATATACATATGCATACATATATAAAAGTAACGGGCCAAGCATTAGTCTCGGTGGAGAGAAATTGCGGGAGATCGCGAGAGCAATGGCGAAGCGCTTATCGCACCGGTACGTGCGCGCGTAACTGCGCGCCAGGCTATTATCGGCCGTCTAAAGTGTCCCAACTGTCTCACCCCCTGCGTGCGCACCATATATATATATATATATATATATATATATATATATATATATATATACAACGCTGCTCCACGGGGACCATTTGTTTTCGCGACGCAGCATTCCCGTGCGTCCTTCCTTCCCTCTTCCTATATATATATCAACTATCGCACTCGATCTTCTATTCACGTCCAGTCGCCGCATGCCCGAACTTTCCAGACGGCAGCGGCGATGCGACGGCGCGAAAGTTTATGAAATTCGCCGCGCGCCTTCTCGCGCGCGACATATATATCTACTACGTACTCCGACGCGCCTCCATCGAACTCTTTTCGCCACGTGTACGTACGAGCGCGGTGGCTCGACGAGGAGGGAGGGGGAGGGGGACGGGGTTGATTTTGAAATTTCAGATACACGCCGGGTACCGTCGCATCGGAGCGCTCGCTCGACGCGACGCATATCAAGTATACCGCGGCTGGCTCGTCGTTGGACGGGTGGCTGCGCGCGCCAGGACGAAACTCGCCCGTGATGTAGACGAAAGTTCTCCGCTTGACTCTTTCTTCTGGTTTTCAAGCCCGGTCAGTGGACTGCTCTCATTTTGGCTCTCTCTCTCTCTCTCTCTCTCTCTCTCTCTCTCTCTTCTCTCTCTCTCTCTCTGTGTCTAGATATATACATAGATATGATTCCATGGGCCAGATTCCGTTGCTCAGAATTTACGCTCGAAATTTCGTCTGTAATTTTGTAATAAGTGCGCGGGATATTGAATCGACGTACTAGATTTGGGGCTGCAGCTCCATCTGCAAAGTTGAATTTTTAACCTTTACCTCGGCGGCTAATGAGAGTTGGGTAATGTAGAAAGTTCGCCGATGGAGGGGCTATGTATAATGGAAAGTTTTCTATTTCGCCCGGCCTCTCGCTCGACCATTCGAGTTTTCAGGCATAAAACCGCTAAACACGCGCGGATCTAATGAAGCCGTTGCGCGAAAACGGCGTTTCGATGCACTCGCGTTAGCGCACACACGATTGTAACGGACTATTATACCATTTTACTGCCAGTCAATTAAACTTTATGGGGCGAATTTAATTTTAATCATTGCTCAATATATATATATATATATATATATATATATATATATATATATATAATAAAAAATTAAATTAAAGACGTATAAAACGAGTCCACGGGCCGCATTAGTGTAAAGGCAATTAAATCTTGGAAACGAACGAAATTAAAAAACTTTTATGCTTGCAAAAAGCGTCAATAGAGGGGCGTTTGAAGCAAAAAAAAGATATCGCGTACGTTATACGATTTAATTTTTTATTACCGATTATCCCTTTTTTCGAATGTAGAATGTAAGATTTAACATAACCAACAAATTCTGAAAGATATTGCGTTGCGCGTTTTTCGTAATTGCAGTGAATATCATTCTTATCGTCAGATATTATTTACGAATCGCCTTCGACAAATTTGATTGGGTCTCTTTCTCGAGCAATTGAGGTAAGATACGTTTGAGAGTATCGTCGGCACTGACAAAATAAATTCTAGCGTTTAGATGCTGGTTGGATCAGTTCCGTGTTTGTATCTTTCATTGCTCGAACTACAGAGGAAATCCAGAAATATTACAAACGTAATCATTATGATTAAATGAATTAATGAAAAATATATAAAAATATCAAATATTGACCTTTATTTCCGCAATCCTTTTTTATTAGTAAAAAATTTCATGGTAAAGAAACTAATAGTTATTAATTTGAAAGATTCCATTCTCGCTGATGTAGCCCCAACTTTTTCCGTCTTCCTGGCAGAAAGGCGGATTTCTCGACGATAAAACAGCTCGTCTTACGAATCGCTCCGAGAATGCAATCAATTTTTCCTCTTTTTTCGTCTCTGCTGACTTCTTTTGTACTCAAGGTCGGAAATATGCATTAGCAAAACGATGTATCGTCGATCGAGACGAGCATTGTATGCGGAGGAAAAGCAACGTTCTAAGAGTATACGACGGGGGCGGATTGTTAAGACGGGAAAACAATTGAGCTTTTCCCAAGTAATGCCAATGACCATTGTAAGTCTCGTGGTCGTGTATTTCCCTCCACGCTCGGCTACGTGTAGGGCATGCCAATTTGCCTTCGATACCGATCCTGTGCCGTTGTTTCAATCGAATTGCAACAGTTCGTAATAATGTCAGGCCAATCCTATGACACGGAATTCCATCAATTTTCCATATGGAGCGTCATGTTGGCACCCAGTATCTTCGATCTGGACGACGATCGCGTAGAAAATAATGATTTGAAATCATGAAAATAGTAGAATTCTCGTCGGATGAGCTGTACAATACGATTCCAAACAAACCTTTTCTAAACTATTATAAACGATTCCAAACAAACCCTTCAGCCGTCTACTTATTGCAAGGAGACGCCGGTTCAACGCCTCGTGGTTTCAGCACGCGTACGCGTAACCCGCAATTTTGTTGCTTCTAATTCATCCCTGGATATCGTTGTGGGAAAGGCGGGGTTGGGGCGGGGGTTGTTTTCTTGAAAAAGTTTGCCGAGTCACGACGAAGGACGATTCCGCCAATGCGTCCCTTAGACGAGTATAACGCGCTTCTAATTTGCGCTAAATCATTGGAAATCTTTCTCACATTTATTTCTATATCCGACCTGTCGGTATATTCGTCGTTAACAAAAAAAATCGCCGTTCTGGAAATGTCCAAGCCATTCGCGCGACGAATGCTTTCGTTAAGGGCTGGCCATCCCCAAGTAGAGAATATATTCGAGGGTCTGGCGGCATCCTGGTAGTTGCTTAATTGTCCTATTCATCCAGAATTGAGACGGAAGGGCAAAAAAACGAGAGCTTGGGATGGGACTCTGACTTTTGCAAGATTGGTATGAAAATTCACTGTAATGTTTCGATGTCATGGTGCAATGTACAGCTCGCTGTATGTCGCCAGTCTGTTGATAAATTCATTTCGACCAGCAGATTTGCCGTTGCGGAGCTCCGTGGAAATAGCGACCGAAATATAAAGGCCCAAGCCCTTACGGGCGTAATTGATAATTATTATCAAATCAATCGTTTTATTATAAAATTAATAGAAGACTCGGATTAAATTTGTCGAAACATATCGAATAATGTATTTATTCAATAAAATAATTATTATCACCTATATCAGTTGGTCAACTGTACAGTAATTGTGTAACAGTATAGTTGTACATATATAGCGTATATATAGTACATCGTAAATCTATCAAAGTGTTTCTTTTACTTTATTTCACACTATTTTTATTAATGTATCGTTTAACAGTTAGCAAATATCTCACCGTTAGTCGTATATAAAATCCACTGTCACACTCGCGACCGAAGCGACTCTCATAATGTACCGCGCTATTTTCGTAACTTCGTGGACTTCCGTCAGCCCTCCCCCCTGCTCCACCTCCTCACGCCGTCCCTTCGAAAAGCGATATTTTCAATATTAATAGCGCGACCGAGGTAAAAAAAAAAGAAACAAAAAAAAATCCGAGCGGAAGCGGTAGAGGAGGAGAAGAAGTTCCACGACTGGCGGACTGCAAGGCGCGCGGTGCGTCTGGAATTTCTAAGCAACACCGAGACGGAGACAGAGAGAGAGAGAGAGAGAGAGAGAGAGAGAGAAACCCCTTTTCCTCCTCTTTTCTCTCCGACACAAAAAAGAAAGAAAGAAAGGTAATCCTACTCGCTCGCTCGCCGGCTTCGCGCTTCGCCAGGCCCTCATTGTCTAACCCGGCAGTTTATCGTAACCCTATATACTTGTCGCCGTCTTCTTCCTTCTACCACCTCCCGTTCATTTTTATATCCACCACCGTTGTTGCTCTGTATCCTTTTCTTTCTCTCTCCTCTCTCTCTCTCTCTCTGTCTTTCTGTCTTTCTAGCTCTCGCTCTCGCTCATACTCGACCGGCGACTTGCATTACCCCCTCCCCACGATTTAAGTGCGCGTACTTTATACTGGAAAAAGCGCTCTTCTCATCCTAAAAATTACGGTCCGCTTTTTTGGAGTAAATCTTCTTTATTTTCTTTTCTGTTTATATATATATATATATATATATATATATATATATATATACGCATACTATATATATATATATATATATATATATATATATATATATATATATATATATATAGTATGCGTATATGTACGGGGCTAGAGGAAAAATCAAGTAGGCTTCTCCTCCCTGCCCCGCGTCGAGTTCACCTCCTCCCGCCCACCCCGTCTCTCTCTTTCCACAGCTTTATAGCTTCTGCTAAGCGACGAAGGGCCTCGCGAAGCGGCGCGGCCGTCTATGCCTACAGGTTTTACTGGGTCGTATAAGGCTCGCTTAAACGCACTGCTCCGCGCCAACCACCCCCCTCCCACCGACCCCGCCCCACTCCCACGCTCGCTCGGCTGCCCTTCGAGGAGCGAGGGCACTTTAGAGCGTCGTTTCGTTTTACCGGCGCGAGCCCTTTATGAAAATTAATCTTCCGTTGGCTTAGGCGGGAATTTTCGACTCGAGCGACCTCGGCCACCCTCCCCTCCCCTCTTCCCTCATCCGTCGTATAAATTATCCGAGTTTACCTGCGGGAGGACGAGATAGGATAGTATATGAAATGATTTTGTGGGTCTTGATTCTCATTCGCATCTGCTTTTTGATTGACTTGACAATGCGTCGGATCATTTATACGTGACAATGTAAATTTGAAATTACAATAAAAAAATTTATATACTTTCCATCTGTCTTTGAAGAGTTTGTTTATTCTTTATCTTTAAAAATATCATGAATGAATTAAGCCACACTTTAACAAATTGTGATTGACTCGATTATGTTCGACGTTGATAAGTGTAGGTTTAAATAAGAAAAATGTAAGAGATGAAGACGTTTTAAAGAAATAATATATTTGGAACGAATCTAATTTTGATTAAATGCAATAATAATCCCAGAATCAAGGAACAGCAGATTACAGAAGAAACTGCACGGCCCTTTAAGTTTTTTTGGGTGCTAAGCTCAAATCCGTTGAACGAATCGATTCTTGCGATTTACGATCAAAACTTTTCAATGATATACCACCAGCGATTCTTCACTAATACAGCGCTTAAATCTGGACAAGTCTTAACCCTAAAAAATGACAAAGTTCAACTTTTGTGCGGACTCCAATTCCATAAAAAAATCCTCAAAATCTTCAAAATCCACGGGACAAGATTTTTCAATTTGGGATGGTGATTTGAGATTCTCTCATTACAATTATCTTCCATGAAATTACAATTATATTACAATTATATACAATTTGTTTTCAAATATCTTTTGCAAAAAGTTACCTTTTTTGATTGGCGGTAGAAATCAATCCACGAAATAAACTAAATATGAGGGATCCATACATTTGCGTTAGGAGCGTCGCTGGAAGTCCAATAACAATATTCCATTTCGAACTTTAATCGTTGAGAAATTCCCATTTCAATTCCAATTCTATGAATACGCATTTTACGTCTAAAGTTTCGCACATAGTGAAACGATCTCGCGTAAAAAGGATAGAGAGAGAGAGAGAGAGAGAGAGAGAGAGAGAGAGAGGGAGATCAAATGAGCATCGAACGAAACTATATGTGTGTATACGTGAACAAGAAATTGCCTTGGCAAAACGCACCCGCGCCGCACCCTCCCCCCCCCGCTGTCTTATAACACGTCCGTGATAACGGCGATCAGGAAGCTCGGGGTGTGCTGTCGTGTCGTCGACCGCGCGCAACTGTTCACAGAAAGCCAGTGCGCCGCACCTGTCGCTGCTAATCGGCGCCCTGGACGTCAAAAGGCACTTTTCTCCAGCGCAGCATCCCCTCTTCCCACCAACCACCGCCCTGTTAAGAAAACAATAACGGGCCGTGGTTGTTCTATATATACATATGTATAACGTCTATAATCGAAAACAGAGAGCGAAGCTCGAGCTAAAAGCCCGTGGACAATATAGAATACATATACAGGCACCCGGCCAGACGTACAAGCATACGTACAGCGGTGCATGCTCGAACGCCCGTCGTTCGAGCGCACCGCTCGTCACCGTCATCGACGCCGATGCAACTGGGGCGTGAAAGCTGGAATAGCTATATACCGCGAGCGGGAGGGTGGGTGGCGAAGGGGGAAGGGGGCGGTGGTGGTGGTGGTGGTGGTGGCGGTGGCGGAGGGCTCGACGCTCGTCGGCCCCCCCTCCCTCGGCCAACTCGGAAATCTCGGCAGGACGGACGGGAGGCGGCGGGTAGTCGTTGCGCGCGGTCGCGCTGGGCTATTTAAACGCGCGGTCGATATTTCAGAACTGGCGGCCTCGCGCGCGCGCGCGGACTAGTTGCGTTTCTCCTCTTGCGCCCCACCCTTGCTCTCGCTCTCTCTCTCTCTCTCTCGCGACTCCCCTCCGCGGGTCGTTGCTTCTTCTCTTTTGCTTTTGGCCGGAACAGTCGGGAGGAGGGGGAGGGGGTCAGGAGTCTTTGAGGTATTGTACGCGGGCTCGCGCTTTGTGGGTTGCGCGTGCGTTGGGGAGGTGGAGGGAAAGAGGTTGACGTCGGTGGCGGCGGCATCGGCCGTGGAGTAACTGCCTGGAAAATACTCTCCGCGCGCGGGCCTTTTGTCTCGAGAGCTTTTTGGACTCTCAGGGGCGAAGAGAGGGGGGTGAGTATATGGAGAGACTCAGAGAGAGAGAGAGAGAGAGAGAGAGAGAGAGAGAGAGAGAGGGGGGGGGACTTTCGTTGAATTCTTTTCCTCGGAAACACATGACTGGTTATTCTCTTTGGTAAACTGTGCTTTTCAGTTTTTTTTTGTCGTCCAAAAGGGCACTTTTGTGTACTTTGTTTTTATGTATTTTAGCTTATATTTACTTGAAATTGAATCTCGTTCGAGGTCTGCTTTTGATCAGAGCATGAACTGATAATAATATCGCTATGCACTTATATATAGTTTTTCTTAGCTTTATGGATTTTCCAAAAAAAAATTCTTTTTATCTTTTGTCCGAAACAAGCTTTATATAGATCTATCAGTCTGTGATTAGGTAAAGATAATTTGACTTGAGTTTTGGCAGTTAGCGTTAGAAGTGAAAATTTCGTTTCGACTTAAAACCTGAAATGCAGTGTATACATCGAAGATGCTCTAAATTAATATATTAACGAAGTTGCTTCGTGACATACACACGTTATTATGATTTTACTATGTTAGCCACCTAACAGTCAATCTCCATATTTCGTTTTAATGACATATGGATGTTAATTGTTTTAGAATTTTGTAGTAAATTCGCATCAAAGAGCTTTTCAAGTATTTCAGCATCATGACGCCAATCCCGATGGAAATTTATGGAAGGCTTGTTTGCAAAAAGTAATTTCATTTAAAATTCAACATGAAAAAGATCTTGAAAATTTGTATTACAATTCATATCTTTAGCTTTTCTTATGAAAAATATGTCATTCGGGTATACGATTAAATTATACCACTGCCAAACAACAAATTCGTTGGCCAATTGACTCTTAACTGCCACATTATGTAGTAAAGTATACGGAAAGCTCACGCGCCTGCCTGATGTCCGCCAAAAAGCGAGCAATTTTATATCGCACAACTACACGGTACTTTGCAAAACACACGACCGTCCATCCACTCCCACACACACACACACGCGCACGCGCGCGCACAACACACGCAACACACCATGCTATAAAGCATCAAACCAATTTTCCACCCTCAAATTGGACAATAACCAAATTTACGGTTAAACGTTCACTTTCTACCTCCTTCAGCCGCTCTCCAGTTACAACGCCGCGCCGAAGCGCGCGATCTATAAAGTGCTCTCGTCGCTCTACTATATATATATATATATATATATATATATATATATATATATATATATATATATACCTCTTGTGTCTTCGGGCGCGCGTAACTGTCGCTATATAACCCATCAAGGTAGGGGGCGGGTAAGAAGAGCGGAAATACAGTGGGGGTAGTCGTGCTAGTCGTTGCAACGTCAACGCGCTCTTTCTCATCCCATCTCTCGCTCTGTGCGCGTGACTTATCGTGGTTAGTAATGTGTGCGTGTGCACAGGTGTGTGTGTGTGTGTGTGTGTGCGCGCGCGCATGCGTGTGTGTGCGTGTGTGTGCGCGCGTATGTAACCCGGACTAGCTTCCCATGTTCTCGCGTAAAACACGCACGGTCGCTTCTGGCAGTACACCCACGATTCCTGTATACTGTAATAGTATAGTCCGCGGATGCATTGTTGTTGGTCGGTTCATACGTGCAGGGGAAATGGGATATGGAGTTTCGATGTTCACTATATACATATTATATACATATTTGTGTATTTTTCATAGGTGTTTGGAAGGGAGGCAGACAAAGAGTGTAAGAGGGCAGAGGGGGAAGAAGTATGCGCAAGAGCTCGGATCATGTTAATTTCTCTCCGCGTTTACGACTCCGACGTTTCGCGAGCGGCTGTCGATCGAATTTTCCGCGATACGTACGTGTATTAAAATATAACCACTGTTGTATGACACTGTGGTAAAGGAAATTTATGTGTGTGTGTGTGTGTGTGTGTAGAATTTCCTTCCATCTTTCTTCCATTTTATAAAAGGAAATGAAGTATCGAAATTTACATCAGTAGAAATGATGATATGTATTAGAAGCAAAAATTCTTTACGGCTATATGGATATTACATTATTATTTGAACTATTATCTTATATTAAGGTGGTGAAATTCAAATCAGAATTTCAAAAAGTCTAAGGATATAATAATGAAATCCTGAAATCACTATCTGTAGAATGCTGTTGAAATTAGTGGGATCTCCGAGGTTAACGAAATAGAAAACGGTATTTGATAAACGTTGATTGTGTCCTCCTCTTCGTGCCTCGTCTTATAACAACTTCTGTCGAATTGCTTCCTGGTAATGTCAAAACCGATCAAACTGTTTAAAACAAAAAAAAAAAAAAAAAAAAACAAGAGGGCAACGATGGAACGCATACTTACGGAATAAACAGCAATACGCCATTTCGAACCTAAATTAAGAGGTAATTTAATCTGTAGTGAGAAAAAATAATGTTATTTCGCGTTTAAGTAGTAAAGGACGGCTGTTGTGGGACATTGGGCTTTTCATAAACCGAAGTACGGAAGGGTTTAGATATTTATTGGGATAATATAAATAAATTAAATAATTAAATAGAGTAAATTGTTTCAATGTAATGTAGTTGAACATTTACATAAAAATTGATAAGTTGATCAAAATCGTCAAATTCGAACTCAAGCTTCAGTTTAATGTTTTCCGAATAGATATGTAGTAAAAAGTATCTTTTGACAACGGTGAAAGTAGAATGTTCTATTATGTAAATATTGGATTTTTTTCAGCAAAGTTACATATTACCCGTTAAGTATGAGAGATGCATATAGAATTGCATTTTATGCTTACTGTCGTAAAAAACAGCGTATGTAAGTGCATTTTCATTCGTAAGATTAAGTTCCATAGTTGCCGTTGATCTGTTTATTATACTCATAAAAGAGCTTCTGGTTAAGTAACGATGTATAAATTAGCTAAACTATAATAAAATCGGTTATTATAATTTTTACGAACAAAAAAGCGATTATTTCATTATTAAATAATTTTAGTGTACAATAATATTATTTTTATTTCTTTGCAAAATATAATTCTCATATATTCATATATCGGAAATAAAATAATTTATTTATAAGCGTAAAATAATTTAAAATCAGTCCAAAAAAAATTCCATAAAAATTTGCTGAGCTAAATACATGTGAAAATTATGCATAAAACACGAGGATGTAATTAAAAATTGATTTTTAGCGCGTTTTACCTCTTATCCGTCTCGCTTTTTTCTTTTCTCTCGCTCTCTCTCTCTCTCTCTCTCTCTCTCTCTCTCTCTCTCTCTCTATATATATATATATATATATATATATATATATATATCTTTCTTTCAACGGTGCTGTCACAAAGAAAGGAAATGAATTCGCTCATCAGTCCGAAAGGACGGGGTGCTTGCCCGTCAGAGTATGGGGACAGAGAGACCGCAATTTTCCTCGCTGTCTTATACAGCCGTCGTCGTCGCTGCATTTTCCTTATATTCGCACGGGGCCACTCCGTCGTCGCAAGATCCCTCAACTCTTATCTTGCCGAGAGAGAGAGAGAGAGAGAGAGAGAGAGAGAGAGAGAGAGAGCAGGCCGGAAGGTATAAAAGACAGCAGGCACCTGGCGCACCGCGGTGACGGCCAGTATAGCGCTCACGCTCTCCTGGTGCAGCGCGCGCCTGCGGCATTATAAGAGAGTAGGTCAAGGCATCATATATATATATATATATATATATATATATATATATATATATATATGTATATAGCATCAAAGCGCTGCTCGAGTCCTCTAATTTCCTGTGCACGCGAATCACGCACGAGTACACACTCGCTCGGGCTTCTTGCAATCATTGTTTTTACCCATTTCACGAAGAGAGAGAGAGAGAGAGAGAGAGAGAGAGAGAGAGAGAGAGAGGAGGGAGAGAGAAAGCGAGAGAGTGACAGAGAGAGGGGGTTGGAGAGACGCGTTTAGCAACCAGATGGATTATACGCAGATATAGACACACTTACCGGCTTGTCAGGCTTTGATCTGTCTTTATTTCTCTTTCTCTCTCTTCAGGAGGACCAGAGACACGACGACGATTTCTGACGTTGATGCGGCTTCTAACGAGCTTTTGGATAGTAACGGACGGATGATTGTAGGATGAACAGTTGTTTGACTTCCATTAAACATAAGAACCGACGATTGTATTTCATCATAAAAATTATATACGTTCGAGATGGAACGATGAAAAAACTATGTATGCGAGTTTGTAACAACGCTTCTTCATGAATTTTGACGAAAATCCGACTAGTATCTACGGGTATCGATGAAGAAGATTCTACGAGTTCGTATGAAGAACTGATGTAGCAGTAAGGAATAACGCAGAAGTATTTCCTCATTTAATTTTAATCGAATGTTTATACGTTATTGTTAATTTAATCCCTTATAATGCGAAACTTTTGTATATAAATATCATTTCGAATTACGAATTACTCAATTTAACGAATAGGCAGATAGGAATGAAAAATCAATGCAAAACGTGATTATTTGCATGGAAAACCATGCGTTTTTCATAAGTAAGCGAGGCCATCTGTTGATGTTAATTTCAAATAAATATGAAATAAAGGTATATAATAATCGTAGATTGAAATTGTTTGTAAGACTTTAAGTGTACGTGTATAACTATTTGAAAGCTGCATATTTGAAAAAAAAAGAAACTTTGAAATCGGCAGAAGTTCCGAGAAGCATCCTTTAAGTGCGAGATGAAAAATCTTGTCTTGTTTCAGTTCCGCTTTGAATTCCGTACTTGAAACGCCACCGAAGGAAATAATGTAAAAATAAGCATAATTGAACGGTATATTGTATGTTTCCTTGACGTTGACATATTCTTGTTATTTTTATCTTATATCTCATTTTATCAGCATAGCAGAAAAATTCGTCAATATCCACTAATAATTACAATTTCTTATACCGATAAAACGTAAATATATTTATTATACTATCTCGGATTTTCAAGCGAACCAATTTTATGAGTTTATACTCTTTAATCTATCGTAGTTAATAAGAAATCTGTATGAATCTGATCGACTCGACCCACTCCGATAAAATTCCCGTTCCCCAATGCTTTTTACCCATTCACATGTAGCTGTAGCAATAAGCTGATTACCCCGGCTTTTCCGTACACGTCCGGCAAACATTAGCGGCCATCGCGCTGACTTGCACATCGCTTACAACGAAAATAATCGATATTGATAATGCGAGCTATCTTCTCCTCGCCCCCTCTCCTTTTCCGGAACAAAGCGCCCGCTTTACGATGGAAATGTCGCGAGCACGTATAAAAGTATACGCGCACGCTCCCGCGAATTTGAATCGGTAACGGAAAGTCCTGCTCCCTGTATAAGGTTCGGCAGTATACCCCCCTCCCCATCCCGCGCCAAAAGTTTCTCGATCAGTGTCTGGAATTGCCAGAGAGTTTTCCTCTCTGCAAATATATGTATGTGTATGTATGTGTGTGTGCACAGAGTGAAAAACGAAGAGTAGTAGTCGACGAAAAATCGAGAGGGACACGGAGAGAGAGAGAGAGAGAGAGAGACGGAGACACGTAGAATGAAAGATCGAGAGTGGGAGGAAGTGCAGAAAAGCCGTTTTCACGAATTGTCGAATCCTGAATCCTATAACGAGGGAAATTCACGAGTGACTCTTCCGCGTCATTTCGAGCGATTCTCCTATGGGTCGAATTTATTGACGGCGGTTGAAAGGATTTTTTTGGCGAATTAAATGGATTCGACTCTATTGACAGTGCCTGGAGAAGAAGAATTTGTTAAATGATGCGTAACTTCGCTATCGACTGTAATGTACGTGATTGATACTTGGTCCCGCAGTTATATAATTATAAAATTAAAACAATCTTTTTTAACAACACGAAGGTATTTTTGCATAAAGTTTAACTTCACGGACACCTACGAGTTGGAAAAATTACTTATTTGCATACTCATGTTCGTTTGTAAATTCTAACTTTGCGGAACTTAGTAGAATAAATATAGGATACTGTATTCGTTGGCATTAGGTGTATTCATACTCACTATTTTGTCATCTATCTAATGTTCGTCCGTGATTCATCTGTATTTCACACTGGTACCGTAAACAATTATTTCATACTATCATAAAGAATATACCATAAGCTACTGGGAATTTCAACATCACACTGATAAATTTTCACTCATTATTTAAGGTGAATAAATATTTTAATACTAACAAAAAATTAGAACAATTTTTACGCTTAATAATAGAATGTACAAGGCGATGTAAAAGGAACATTCTGATGCTTTAACATTGTTTCGACTATTCGGATTACTCAATAGACTCGTCAGAGAAATGCGCGAACAAAACGCTTTGAAGCGGCGATAGGAATTTTCTAAAAACAAAACCTACACGTGAAATACATACGTCAGGAATGCGACGGACAGTTTGACTCGAACGTTTACATTTTCGTCTTCTTTTTTTTTGTAAATACGTCAGACAACGTCGGATCGACTTTTTTCTGTTACCGTTCGAGGCCATTGGTTTTCTTTGAAAATTGACAATCATCCAATTTTTTTCTCACGAATGTTAAAAATATCTTTCTATAGTGATTTTCGTTTATTATTGATAATTCTTTTTATACAATACTAATTTGTAATAAGCTGTCAATTACTGAATCACAATGTAAATCTTATAAATATAGATATTACACATTTTTAAGTAGTATTGTCATTTTTAATTTTATAAAATAGTTAAATAGGTTTGAACACAATAAAATCCGGTTGAATTGTAATTATCGAATAGGGCATCGCGCCCCCATTTTTGCATTTAATATCGCATCGTGTTTTACCGATCGCCCATTCTTATAGATGAGTGGACGCCCCAAGCAGTGCGCGTATAACATATCCACTCTTTCCATTCGCGGTTAGTTGCTCTCGATAGGCGCCTCCACACCGACGGCTCCGTTATATATATATATATATATATATATATATATATATATATATATATATATTATGCGAAGCAGCCGGTGCCGTTGATCCATGCGGAATCGGGAACGTTTGACCGCGCGCCTGTAACGCGGTATCTAGCGAAAGCTCGAATTGCGTTTGAAATCGAATATACATATTGATTAACATTCGTCAGTAAGCGGCGTTTTCATTACACGGGGCGCTGGTTCTTGATCGTTTTTCATTATGCGCTCGCGTGAACGTTCCCCCCTCGACATCTCGAGAGATATTACGACCTTCTTCCATTGCGCCGGCGTAATTTCTTTCGTTTCTTTTTTTCTACCGAGGTGGTAATTCGAATTGGGGGGGGGGGGCTGATACGTGCGGAGCCTTGGCTCGACTTAACGAGTGCCTTATAATTATGCCTCGGGTTGATCCAATCAAGCGAGCTTTACGATCGGAGAGAGTATGAAAATGGGCGATAATCTATGTGGTCCTCACAAAAACACTCCAAAGTTTATGTTAGGAATATTTAAATGTGTAAGCCTATAGCATGATTATTGCATCGAGAAAAAAGTATATATACATAGATAGTTTTATTATTCGAACGATCGGTTAAAAGGTGAAATTTCATGCAGGCGCGAGAAAATTAAAGTAAAGTCGTTAAAAATTTAATAATCAAAAGCGAGAAGCTGATGATGAATGGATTATAAGAAGTTATCTCTATTGCCCTCATCGATAATCATAGGAAATAAGATTCTTAATTGCTTATTAAATTTATAATTACGCACTCACAAAGCTTAAAGTTAAACGAATTAGCATTATATTAAAATTATGAAATACACTCGGTAGGTTATTAACGATTTCCCATTGAAAGTAACTAATTGTAACCGAATAGAAAGTTCAGGTATGTGTAACGGCATAAAGTTTCAATAAAAGGTACGCGAATTGTCAGTTAAATAATAATAACAAATATTTTTTTTCATTTATATTTGCTACTCATAATTAGTCCTGTACGGTATCCATTATATTTATACCTCTAAGGTAAGGCAAAATGTAGATGTGTATTGATGTTGTTACGTATTGTTTTCGATTGATTTGATTGGACTGTACGACCAATGAAAAAATATTTATTAATCTTTAAGTTAAGGCAAAAGTATGTTAAAAGTATGTATTATCTATATGCATTAATTTTTCCATGTTACTCGGGATCTAGATAGCCAGCTATTCAGACATTTCTGACAATATTTCGTTGGCTTTTGAGACATTCGCATGAAATGTTGTGAAGTTACTATGCTCTTTCATATGCGAAACTACCGTCAATTTATGTGACTTACTGAAACTTGATTGTCCAATTTGGCCTTCAGATCATTCATATTTTCGAACTCCCAAGACTAACTGCCATCAATCTGGCTTGTCAAGCAACTGTCTGGAGTGTCTATTACCCATCTTCATTCCTTAAGAAATCTTTTCATTGCGTATTATATATTTATCGATAAGGTATCACCATCTCCATAGTTGGTTGACAACCAAAAGAAAATCCTTACTTTTATTCAAAGGATATGCTTTTTGGTTATCCTTAAAATCTGGTTATGTTCAGAATTGTTTTATATGGCAAAATTATGGACAATAGATTTAGTCTCTAGGACTAATATGGACGTAAATGCAAGGTTGGCCCAAGGAAGTCACAACCATATTGCAGATGAATATATTTATGCATCAATTTCTGATGACTCCCCGTTGCACTAAAGCTCTTTGCATAGACCATTGAATTTAAAAGCTAGATTCTAACTGCGTTTGAATATCTGTTCTGGAATTATCCATATAATACATATCAGTTCCTAATCATAGGTTATTCTTCTAAGCCTCTCTGTTATATATTTCTAAACCTATCTCTGTCTATATTTCTAAGCCTCTCTATTATATCAATACCTCATATCGTTACCCAGAAAAGGATCTAATCATCATAATAGGGTTTTGAGGAAATTTAATAACTAGAATTATCAGTATTGAATTTTCAGTTATATGTTACTAAGATTCGATATGCATGTATTGCGACGAGATTTTTTAATAAAAATAATGTTATTTAGATACATCTATTATGAACTATGAGTCTCTAGTTTCTAAATTATTTATCTATCTATTAATCTATTTGTTGGTTTTGGGAGGAACAAACTTATAGCTAATTTACAAAAAATCTGCTTTCAGGTGTGCATGCGAAGAGCAGTATAAACGACTCCCTTCTCGACAGTCTCATCGGCCCATTAAACTCTCGAACGGTAAGTTATATATAATCTACATTGTCTTTCTTCCTTGATGACTATCTTTCTCTACAATTAGAGACAGACAGAGGAGTAGAGAGAGAAGAGAAGATAGAGAATGAGACGGAATAAGGGAGCTGTAACGCAAAGAAATGAAAAGGGAGAAAGGGGGAAAATGAGTACGGAGTGCTGTGGCGTGGCGGGGGGGGGGTTTGGCGCATCCCGCGCACGTGCTGCACGATGATCCTATTCCGTGCGCGATTCAGTCGCACGGCGGAGAAGCGGCTCTGAATTGTACATGCGTGCGCGCGTGCGTGCGTGTATGCTCGAGAGCATATATACGTACATACACATATCCAACCCATCGGGAGAAATATCGGCGGTCGTAAAAGTGTTCCCTTGCACGGATCTTCCCTCTCCGTCTCACTATGTCTCTCTCCCTTTATATTATACACTATCCCTATGGTAGATGAGCGCGCGTCAGTCCTCTGCCCCCACCCCACCCAACGCGTCTGCAGTGCGCGCACCGTAAACCCGGTAAATTACCTTTCGCCGAGTGATTTTCTCCGCGCCGTTTTCCTCGATGCCTCGCCCTCCTCCCCCCCCCCGCCCCATCCCACTCGCCATCCGACCAGCGCAACGCCTGATACGCGGTGGCGAGAGAGATCCGCTATATGGAGCGCTTGGATCTTATAACGGAGATAGATGGAGAGAAAGAGCATTATAGGCATCCCAGGGGTCTCTTCCACCGCTGACATTACTCGCGTGCGCGCGTGCGCGCGCGGGCATGTAATTGGTAATTTTATAAGGATTTTTCCGTTCCCCCGTCCCCTAGATTACTTCCGCGGAGTCGTTGCATGCTCGCTTCTCGTATATACGGATTCTTAGCCTATCTTACCTATAGTATACGTCACCCGTATCGAGTTTTAAGTATATATAGATCTTCTATAAATGGATTGGCGATCGGGCCCTCTTCGCGCAATAAAGAGAATCTTGGAGTACATAATTTGTGCTACTTTCACAATTAGGGAGTTTCGTTGCTTATAATTCAATGTTATTTTTTCGATTATTTCGTAAAACGAAGCCATATATATTATAATTGTACTGGTAATTTATAAAAATAATTGAATTTAGCAGATGCTTAGATCCTTTTACTTATTTTACTTCTGAAGTAACGGTACATAGTTGTTCGATTTAGCGTTTTTCACCCACATTGTTTTAAAATAAAAGCAAGACTTGTCACCATAAAGTATAATATTACAAAAAAGTCAATATATAAAAGGTATATTGTTCTTTTATCAGTTGTTCATTGAAAAATGATTTTTGTTTGACGTCCTCGAAAAAAAAATGCGGAATCCGAATGAAAATTAATCTTCCATGTCGTAATTTATATTTTTTCATTCATATAAAATATTTTTAAATAGAAACGCTTTTAATCAGCGATGATCAAACGAAAATATTTTTCTGCAACGAGAGAACATTAATTAAGCCTGCGGAACCCAGACGACTGAATATTGTCAGTGAAAATTTTTACGCCAATTTGATTTACGATAAATTCATACCGGGAAATTTCGCAATTTAATTGGCATCAATACACGTGAGTAGTAGAATCGACGGAATATTTTACTGACAAGGACCGTACGATAAAATTCAATATTAATAGCATTTTCAATTAATAGGTTAGAGCACATGGAACCATATATATATATATATATATATATATATATATATATATATATATATATATATATATATATATATAAGGATAACATTTAATAATTTCATACTAATAACATTAAATAATTATCAAATTCATAATTATACGAAAGTTACTCACTGATTTTAAAGTCACTACATTATTATATTTAACCGATGATACAGAAAAATTGTTTCGTTTGCAATTTTAAGAAATAGAAATAATTATTCATATAAATACTGCGTGACCATTAGCTTGATGAAAGTAATCTCTTAATTTTTTCTCTGTTAAATAACGTTTTGAAATTTTAAACTTGCTCGAATAACAGTAAAAACGACGCTAATAATAGCAAAGTCGCAAAAATAAATCCATGTGACGCAATTATCTTCTAATGGCAATTCAATAAAATAAGCGAAAGAGCTATAATCCTTTTTTATCTCTTGTAAGTCCTGTAGCGTAGGCAAAGTAAAAGAGAAAAGGAATCGAAAACGGAAGAGACAACAGGGAGACGATGAAAAGTAGCGAAAGTGTGTGCACACGAACGGATCGAGGGGAGGGGGCGTTCCGCGCGAGCTTACGTCACACTGCACCCTGTTAATCGGATGCATTATAACCGGCGCGCGCATACATATACAATCGCCAGTGGCAGCGGCAGCCTGCAGCAGCAGCAGTTGTCGCGGACTCGGCGCACGCACGAAAAAAAAAAGAAGAAAAAAAAAGAAAAACGCACCACCTCTCGCACCAGTATACGTACCGTAGACGTGTATAGGTATAGGCCGCAGACGCGCGCAATCGAGCACGCGTCGCAACACGCGCGCGTACGTACGTATGCTCCGTCTCCATTGTTTGCTCGAGCTCGGAGACCGGTTATTGCGCGCTGGTGGTACGTGGGAGGTCGGGGGAGGGCGGTTGGTTCGTCGCTGGCGCGGGTCGAGGGGGGGGGTTTGGAGCACGTGCGCACAAAGCGTTTAAATACGAGGCGCGCAGAGATTGCGGCGCATTGCATATTAAATCAGCCGTGGAGATGGAGAGAGAGAGAAAGAGAGAGAGAGAGAGAGAGAGAGAGCGAGCGATAGGGAAAGAGAGGGAGACAGAAAGAGAGAGAGAGTGCACACACGTGTGTGTGTGTGTGTGTGTGTGTGTTTGGCAGACATTCGGCCCGATGGATTTACGAGTCGTTTTAGATCTATCATTGTTTGACTTGACCTATATTTGCATATAATAATTGGGATCTCTTAACTCATAACTTCTTCTTCAGTCAGATTTGTATGAAAATGATTCATATACATTTATTATATATATGATAGATATATATGAAGAGAGACAGAGAGAAAGATTCGCGCAAAATAATAATAATAATGCGGCTCGTAATAAAATTCGAAGGATATTTGAAAACGGCTGTGAGTAGGTTCTCAGGGTTATTGGGTTATTAGTTATATTGCATAACGCTTAAACATAAAACTACTATATTTAAATATAAAGCAGTACTGTATGGAACTTTATTCATTAAGTAGGTGAACATTTAGACAAATGCGAGATATAAATGTGCAGATGTTCCGAAAGTACAGGAAGTATTTTTTTCAATAGCACGCGATATATATATATATATATATATATATATATATATATATATACACCTTTCCAAGATTATACTTATATTGCACAAGTATATAATAAACCTCGTCTTGACGAATTACGGGACCACAGCTGTATAATGCAATTGTTAACAACCTCAGTGCACCTTCCCTAGCGAAACTAATACACAACAACCGTGTTAAATCACAGCGCATATAGCGTGAAGATCGAAAAATAATATATACCAGACGAGGAGAGAGAGAGAAGGAGGAGGAGAGAGAGAGAGAGAGAGAGCAGGAGGGGGAAACCCTGAAAGTGCTCGAGTAGCCACTCAATGGAAATAGGCGACAGTGGCACAATGTTTTGTTCTATATTATGCGCGCTCATGAGTTATTTGCCGCACCACGTTCTTATCATATATATATATATATATTATATTCTATATATATATATAATATACATACACCATAGCGCGCGCGCGTGTGGTGGTGTGTGTTTGTTTGTGTGGTGTGTGTAAATACACAGAAGAGGCCAGCCACGTGCTCCGCGTATTTACCGTGCGTCGCCGCTGATGATATTTCGCCGCGTTATTGCCCCGTGAATTCCCGACCGATGGACGAGAATAATTGTTAGGTTTTGTATAAAAACTAATACCCCCGGCTCCCCCACCGCCCCGCTCGCATGTCGCGCGTGCGCCATCCGTCTCTTTTCCCACGCGCGCGTGCTCATCCTTCTCGCTTACGCGAGATGTGTGCTGTGTGTTGGTGGGATACGGCATGGGGAGCCGATACGCGCGGGAAGCGAGTCCGTAACGGAGTCGGGCTGACTTGCGCGCCCGTTCGTCGTACGCGCGCCTCGTTCTCTCGATCGAACCCTTTTAACGTCCCATTGTTCGCAGTCGGGGGCTGGCGCGAGTCGGCCTTGAATCTTTGAATGAATCATAAGCGCGTAACTCTGTCTGCCGTATAAGAAGAATCTTCGCTTATCGCTGTCGAATTTTGCGACGTAGCGCAGGAGTGTGCCTCTCTCTCTCTCTTTCTCTTTGTTTTTATCATTAAAGCCGTGAAAGTTGAGGATTATTTTATGTGGTCGATGATTGTGGGGCACTGAGGTTAAGAAGCTGCTTGTGATCAGATGCATATTTGACTGTTCGAAATGGAGTAGAATTGGTACTCAGTAATTGGATTACAGATGTGTGAAATCGAAGCAATGGCCATAATATTTAAAAATGTGAGTAAGGTAAATGTTAAAATTTTATGGCATTCTTTGAGGTATTTGATCCTTGATATTTAGACCCTCATGATATTAATAGGGTGGAATTTGGTAATATTTAATGAAAAAATTTCCCCTCTTAATATTCATTTAAAAAAATTATTTATTATAATAATTGATATTTGTGCTATTAAATAGTTTACGGAAAATACTTTATCAAAATCTGAATGCAAGGGAAAAAATTGCTTATACCAACATTAATTAGTCGACATAGTAGAGCACCTCGTAATAAGGAAAGTTATCCCATTTAATAAGTTTACATCGTTTTGTTTTATTTTCGTACACACTTCTTTTTTCTTAAAAACTATAATAATATTTATAATAACAATTGCGTTTTTATACATTAATCGTAGAATAATAGGTAATGCTTTGACTCATAAATACATGAATAGTATTATGTTTTCCTGGACGCTGCGTGCGGAGGAAATTTTACTTCAAACGTCCTTTGATCAGTGTTTCAATATAAATTCGATAAGTTTGTAAATCACATACATAGGGCAGTAATTAATTAACATGCATACGACATCAGAGGGGAGAAAAGTATCTGTTGTCCATAGGAAAATTCATCTATAGGCAAATTAATATGATATAACTCCGTCCGTGCCGTATTTTCCCGACCCATGCGGCGGAAGCTTTATAACACGTGGCTTTCCTCAGCATTCACGCGCACTTCAAAGCTTGCGCAAGTAATTCGATTACGTGACAGCTTATATCCATATACAGCGTATTATATAAGAATATATATATATATATATATATATATATATATATATATATATACTGAGACGGTAAAAGGTATGCACACCTCTCGATCCTTGAAAGAGAGAGATTTGAGGATGGGGGATAAAAAATAGATTCCCGTATCATCTTCATCAGCCAGTGTAGACTCTCTCTCTCTATCTCTCTCTATCTCTCTGTGTCTCTCCCACTTTTACGTCAACGATCTTAGCGCACTACAATCCTCAACCCTCTGCAGGGCGGTGAGGGAGCTATATACTCTGCGGTGAACGGCCGCTCGTATATAAATGGCACCAACATATAGTTACAAACACACACGCGCGCACACACACACACACACACACACACGTCTACTCTGCTCACTCCCTCGAAAGCGAGTGACTCCCAGCGGGGTTGCGCCAGGGTTGATGCTGCGACGCGCGCCGGGGAGAAAAGAGAGGAGCGCGTCGCCACGCTTCGCCGCCTCACTGCACGAGACAGCTCGCGAGTGTCTCGAGTTTATATAATAAGCGCGGGAGGCGAATGGCTGGAATAAAGAGAGAGAGAGAGAGAGAGAGAGAGAGAGAGAGGCAAAGACAGTTTTCCTTTCTCGCCACGCCTAATCGATTTATTATACGTCGAGGTTTCCTATCGGAAAGTACTCTCTTGGATATAGGTACTTGGACGCCGTTCTAGTTTTTTTTTCGTTCAACGCAGCGGCGGTGGTTTATTCTTTGCACGTTGTCCACGTAATAAATATCTAATTTCATTAACTGGTTGAACGAAATTCCCAAATGGTCCAGCGGCTAAATATCACGAAAATATGAAGTTTGACGACTTACTGAAAAAATTTTTGAAATTCGTTTTCGTTACTCTAAGTAAGCCATAGGTTCGTTATGCCAAGAAGATTTTTAGATGTATCCGTATCTTTTATAATTGAAGTAATAGAAGAAGGTAAACGTACATGGTGTATCAACTTAGAAAAGAACGTTGAACTATAACCGAAGCCGTGATACGGGTGAATGCGCTTTCTTGGGGCGAGTCTCGAAGCTGATGGACCGCTCCTGATGTGTGTGTATGTGTGTGTTGACTCTTTGGGCGATCACTCTGCGTCCAAACCGGAGTAGCAGAGATCGGTTGCCTTAGAGAAACTGGATGATGTACGAAGGGATGGGAGAATGGCGCAGAGTTGACAAAAGAAAGCTTCGCTCTATTGTGCAAGAGTTTACCCTACGGTACTGAAGAAGCGATAGTGATTGGCAAGTCAAGTTCTTGGAAGGGCGACAGATTTTGTGTTCGTTAAAACACGATGTTTGTATATCATTGCATTATTACGTGAGTAATGCATTGGAGGCGTATATATGTGGTAATCATACCGAATAACGGCGGCTTGGTACTATATCTACATAATCTTACAACTCGAATATTGGATATATGACTGAGGTGGTGCTGCTAACCATCGACGTCATCCAAAAACAACGAGACATTCGATTTGTTGACAATAATATTTATTTGTTCGTGATTATCAATTTGGTATCCTTTAAAGTCTAGTTCCCCTTGAATATAATGTACTAAGTTAGCGAATTTACCCATCTTCTAAGCATTTTTGAATTTTTGGTTCTTATATAGCACTCCATTGCCTCGACTACTTTCATATCATTAATATTGACTAAGAGTCTTTCTTTCGTGGGTTTCTTCGAGTGCGGTAATAAAAAGAAGCCCCATGTCCGGTGAATACGATCGTTGTATTAATTTGGTGGTATATTCGACCAAAAATTAACGAACAAGCATTGAAGGAACCTTCGTGTTTGATCGAAATTCGCTCAATCAAGGTAGAGACACTATTCACTTTATTTTCTAAATCATGAGCGATGTCATGGCGACATTTCTTTTTATCGAAATTCAAAAGGCTTTGGACAAATTTTAGGAGGAAAATATTTTTCATCTTCAGCAACATACCTCGTACATTGCTAGAACGATGGTAAAACATGTATAACTTCGCTTATAATTGATAGTAGACTAAAGATACAATATTAATACAATTTCTCAGAAATTGTACAAACAAAGAAATGTATGTACAAAAAATATATAGCCCAGGAAATTTAAGATGTCTCGTTTTTTTTATTACATTTCGTATATCGGCGGCTATGAGGACAAAGCACTACTGAGACATACGGTTCATGAATCATTTAATATATTTACAACAGTTTGATCACACGTTTCATTTAATATTTTTTGTACGTCACGCATCGTGTGATCATCGCGTTAGTTTGAAATAATCGAGAAGTAAAGAATCCGGCCATCCGCGCTCTTTGTTTTTCCCAACGAAGCCACTGTTCTTTAATTATTTTGCTTATTCGCGCGATTAGATACAATAACTCGTTCTTTGGAACCAGACGAGACGCGACGCGCCGATTCAACGAGTGGCCGTTCGCCGAGCTTAACAGAGCAGCCCTCTATTCTGCGTCTTCCGTCTCGTCGTGAGCTACTCCGGGCGAACGACTCGGTCGCGGCATAACGCGCGATAACTGGGAACACAGACCGCGAAACGTGCGCTCGGTATAATTAGTACAATGGCGTTAGCGCGCCTTGATCCAATTGCCGGGGTCGCGTTATTAGACGTTCCCTCCGTCCCGCCTCCCACCTCCTCCTCTTCGCCCGGCAGCTATACGCGAGCACGATATTAATTAAGTCGGGATACGCTCGCGCGGTAATCGCGCGCGCACGCGCGTTTTGCCACGAGATGCGTGCGGGCGACGTACGAAACGCATCGCTTGTGGGTTTCGGGACGCGGAAACGGAAACGGGCGTGTCGGCGAGCGCGCGCGCGCGCGCGCTCGGTTGTTGGTACGAATTCGCCAACTGGCCACGGTAGAGGGACGTATTATTGGCCGTTAGCGATAAGAGGACGTCGAGCGGGAGTCGCGTAATGGAAGGTACGGTGGAAACTTTTGGAATTTGTAATGTAGAGATGTTGAGATAGTGTACTGCGGTAGCTGTTGTATATTGCTAGAAACAAAATAATGCAGTGAAAGTAGAAAAAAAAAATCGAACAACATAGCGACAGTCGATTCGTAGGAGTAAGAGTAGTGTGATATTTAGCTACATTTCAAAAGATTTCGCTTTTATTTTTGTTGTTTGCAATTTGAGCTGATTTTGGGGAAAGTACGAGTGAGTTGATGATCACCTAGGGCCTCGTAGTTCTGCATCGAAGCTCAAGAAATTTATTTTATTTTTCCATGTAAAATTGGCAGGCTTTGCCTTTTTGTAAAACAAGGTGACTGAACTTTTTGACAAAACCTAGGTAAAACTGATTTATATAAAAATTTATTTTGCAATTATTGACATACATGTAGGAATCTCGCACTACTGTCATACATCAGGTATTCCCAACTCGTAATGATGACTCGGTTTGCAGTAAATGATTGTAGTCATAAAGTATATTTCGTCGAATTGAAAAAATCAATAAAAAAAACACCAATATCAAAAAAATTATTGAATTTGATAGATTCCGAAAGCTCTGGTTATCGCCTCGGGTGTTAGTCGCTCTCCTCACAGAAACGTAAAAAAAAACTGTTACAGTACACTTTGCCGTGGACGAAACAATCAAGGATTACATATATACCATACACACACACACACACACACACACACACACACACACACACACACACACACACACACATATCTATAGCCGAAAGAAAGCCGAAACAACCACCGCGGCTTTACGCCTCGCACGCGATCTACCGCAGTGGCACTGTACTGTGAGGCGGCAGTCCTCTCCCCCTCCACCCCTTCGAGACGTTTAATCCGCCGCGCCTCCACCCCCCGGCCCCTCTCGACCGGCGCTTAACGGCTCTATACGGGCGCGCCTCCTTCCGCAGCGTCGGGGTGCTGATAACGCGCGGACGAGCGGACGGAGGGGTGAAATCGTCGACGCCTCTCCCCCCACCTTCCCTTTACGTCTTTAACTCTTTCGCTCGCACACGCCACTGTCTGCCTCTCTCGAGATCTAAACTTCCTTTTTTTTTGGGAGGGGAGCGCAGGAGCGGGAGGGAGTTGGGTGGTGGTGGGTTACTTTTAATTTGTCCGTTCCTCGCAGCCACCTGCCGCCGGCAGTTCGCGTTAACGGCTTTTCTTTTTCGCATCCCTTTCTCTTCTTTGCTCTTCTTCCTCCGTGTATATATATATATATATATATATATATATATATATATATATATTCATATGCACATATATACGTATGTATGTATGTATGTATGTATGTATGTATGTGTGTATGAACGCGGGTACTTGTACGGTAAACTGTTTCGCTTTTATTTTTAGCCCGTGTGCGGTTGCGAGTATCCTGCAGTATGTTCGCCCCTGCGACGGCTTATAATAGTCGAGAAGTATCGCGTCGCGGCAGCGAGAGGCTGGCGCGCGTAAACGCGCGGTTTTACGCCTCTGCTAAAAATATCTCGTTTAAAACAGGATCGAATGTGTATATATATATATATATATATATATATATATATATTCCGTTTTCGCTATAATATACAAAGCGGCGCAACGTGGGCATTTCGAATTTCTATGGTGCGTGGAAGAACATCAAATGCCTGTTTAATAGTTTTGAAGGACGTGAATGTACCGAAATGTTTTATAGAGACGGGAATTGCGGTTAGATACATTGAGTAATTCAAATATTCTTAGGTATGTGATGGGAATTTAGATAAATAGGTGATATTTATTACAAGGTTCTTTATATTTACTATTATTTTTATTTACAAGATTTATTTTATCGACTTTCGGTTAAATGTATATCTGCAGTTCATCCCACCTATCTGTATATTATATTTAATTAGACTTTAACTTAAGAATTCGATTATTTTACAAATACGTAATAATATCGCCTCGTATATTATGTCGTAATTATATTTGCACCCCTAATTCGCTTATTACAGTCTGCGAGCAATGTATAAATTTTCTAGAATAAACCTTCCATACGGAAACTTGCTGGCATTTTATGCTGGTTATTTGCATTTTTCTTGCCGCAAGGAATCGGTAATGATGCGCCGACCTCAACAAAATACAGAATGTACATATATATATATATATATATATATATATATATATATATATATATATATATATATGTATGTATGTATGTATGTATAACATTGAACCAGATAATATTTGAATAACGACCGTGAAGATATCGAAGGAATTTTGATGGCGCCCGTCTATTTAAACGCGTATGAATAATTTTAAAATCATAGAAAAACGAATAGATAACGTGTATTGAAAAATTGAAAAATGATCCTACGTCCGGCAGTATGTTGTTTTGATAAATTTTTTTGTCTCATTTTACTCATTGTCGCAGTGCCGACGAAGTAATATCAGTCCGACTTTTTAACTATGCTGTATTTTATCCTTGCATAAGGCAATTGTCGATACGAGTGCGCTTATTACCGTTTGATTTACCGTCGGAACAGTTAACGCCACGCTATCGCATTTAATCTATCGTTATATGTCTATGTTGCCGGTAAACTATTTTTAATCTTAAACTCGTTGTGTGAAATTAACTTATGCTTAAAGCAAGGCCGAATTTTTTCAATGTTACTTTTACATAACGGGCACGAAAATTGTCGTTATAAATTACAAAAATGTCCGTTTCTTTAAAAATTATAGAAACATGATGAAATGCGATTTACATAATGTAAACTAAGACTCGAAAATCATCACCCACGTGCTAATTGCATCGACAACCATTGGTAAATCGAAGCTTTTCTAAAGAAAAAAAGGAATAAAAAACGAATGTCACCCGCACTTTATTGTGAAACAGCTGCCCATTTTATGAATCAATGACACGAATGACACAATCATTTATTTTTCTTTACTGCTGGATTCTTGCTAAAAATTCCCGCGTATGTCGACGGCACTCGGTGGCTAGATCCTTCTTTTCTAAACGACAAACGAACAACAAGCTTAAATTCGATTTAAATCGGCTAACGTCCGAAGAGAGCGGATGGAGGAGCGAATGGGGCGTGATGAAAAGACGCAGAATTTACGGTAAACACCGATATTGTATGCGCGTGTAATAAAATAACCGAGAGCTGTCAGACCGCATCTTTTGTCTCTCTCTCTCTCTCTCTCTCTATTTCTCTCCCCGCATAATGAGAAGAATTCAATTAGCGCCGTAATAACGCGCGAGGGCGCAGCGGAGAATTCGAGGTTTATACTCCCCCTCCGTCCACCAGATATCGTAATATACCTCTCTCTCTCTCTCGCGCGCGCAACGTGATTCTTCCGCAATTAGGGAGTCTCACCCAGCCCCCTCGCGCCCTGTGCTGTGGCGCTGTGCTTTTCGCGACACTATCTACCCCTCCTGTTCGCGCAGCTTCCGCACCGTTACCTGTCTCGGGGGCGGGTTTTTTTTTTTTTTTTTTTTTTACTTCCGCATTCTTGTTTCGCGAGGCCGGGACGTGCCGGGTTTATTGCCTTACTCGAGCTTTTCATTTAGTCTTACCGCGGGCAGAAGGTGTGAAATTACTCACTTTCTTTCGGTTTCATCTTGGAATTAATAAAGTTTGATGAAAGCTTTTAATTTCGTGATATGTTTTCCTTCGCCAGGTGTTAAATCCTCTTACATATTTTTCAATTTTATTTAACGCTGAATGATTTGGCAGCGATGCAGGACTTGTGTTAAACGATCGTGATTGGTACAAAATTTACGCAAACGAAATTTTCATCCTTTTTTTAACATATTTTCACAAAATGTAAAGAAATGTAATAAAGAAGGGTAAAATATAGTTTTACATCTCCAACTTTGTTAAAGAAAATGTTGCCTCTTCGAACTAATAGGAATTCATAAATAGCGATTTTTCTCACGGCGCAATTTAAATCCAAACACAGGGTGCGAAATAAAATTGAAAGAACACTTTCTAATTATCATGGCGTAAAATCGTATTTTACGCTTACTAGTGTAAATAATAGTGTACGCAACTACGCAACGTATTTGTTTACCGTTTACACTGTGGTCGTGATCGATTGTAAGGCTCCGTAAACTTCCGAGGAAGAAGACTTAAGGTGCGTGGGGATTCACTTAATGGCACGGTCGACTTGAACGCTCAAAAATATTTTCAACATGCTCATTTGAAGGGAATGAACGAAATTATTTTCAGTTTTCACCTTTAATTGAAATCGAGGTTATTGACAATTTAGCCTCTTAACACATGCCGATGTTTTGGCCCTTCAATAGGAGGTCATCTTGCAAAGTTATAGATGATGATCGATTAAAATGTATGAATATAGTATGAGTATAGAGACTGCTATGTTAATTTTTGTCATTTTTAGCAGACAGTTAGACTTACGCGGGTCCTCTAACCAGTCTACTGGTCACTCTAACCAGTAGCGCATGGATATATATATATATATATATATATATATATATATAAACATACAAAATTAAAAAAAAACATCAAATTAGCTTAAAAATAATCTTCAAAATATTTTTTCTGTTCCTAGTCACATCCTTGGATCGATGTTCACTCATTCGCAGGATGAGCTCCGATGAGAGAGTTGGAAGACAAATATTCTAGTATGCGAAAGCGTCATGCAATGTCCAAGGATGTGACTGGGACCAGTAAGAAGATTATTTTTAAGTTAATTTCTTCTTTTTCGAATGTGAGCACATTTTTTTAAAGAGAGAAATTCCATCCGCGCGGTGGAGTAAAAAATAATATCGAAATTTTTTTTGCTAAAATTAAAAACACAAACAGGGAAGATAGATTAAAAATCTTAAAGAATGACTTCGGCGTTGATTTGGCCAGCGTGAGCACTTTAAACTCAAGTCGGACGCGGGGTAATTAATATACGCGCGTTGCCGCCGCGCACGCGCCGAAACAAAATTGCGCTTAATTTTGCACACGTAGCGGTGCATTGCCGAAAGTGTATGTGGCAGAGCGAGTGAGTGTGGGAGGGAGAGAGAGAGAGAGAGAGAGAGAGAGAGAGAGAGAGAGAGAGAGAGGGAGAGACTGAGAGAGAAAGAGAGAGAAATAATACGGTTAAGTAAAATAAATTCGCCCGCTGCATGCGGATAACCGCATTGTTTAATCTTAATCCATAGTACACGCCCGCAAATGTTGCAGTATGCGACGCTAGTTCGCGCCCGCTTGCGCAAAAACAATGGATGAGACGCAGCAATATACGTGCGCGCGCGTGTACACACACACACACACACACACACACACACACACACACACACACACACACACACACACACACATAAGCGGGGTGTGCGCGGCTCTATACACTGCGGTGATACTAATGCCATACGTCAGCGCGATAATTTTCGAGGCTACAGAATATACCGAAGGCACCCGCGTTATGCACTGCGTTATATATATATATATATATATATATATATATATATATATATATATATATATATATATTAAAGTGATTTCATGCGTCCTTGCATTGTGTCACAGTGTAAGAGAGATAGAGAGAGCGAGCGAAAGGGGGGGGGGAAGAGGCGCGTTAAGTATTATATACTGGCGCTTGTGCCGAAGAAGTTAAACTCTGGATGTACGCCACGGGACAGTGCTATTATTATGATGATTGTCGATCCAGCGCGCTACACGTGTGTAATTACGGAGTTCTCTCCTTTGTTTTCGGATTTTCTCTCCGAGGTGGTGGCACAATGCGAGATGGGTGGAGTATATAGGAAGGAACTTTTAATATAGATCCGGGGTTAGTCAGCGAGAGGAGGTTGTGGAATTGCCGGGACGAAGCGAAGCCATTGTTAATTTTCTCGTAAAAAGATAATGTGTAAAAAAAATCCTTTTTCCTTTGCCTTGTGCTCGATTTCGTCTCGCGCAGGCCTTTAATCTCACGACGTTCCCAATTCTTAGTTGTCGACCGGGCGGAGGGGGGGGGAAGGAGGGGATCGTGAAGGGTCTCGATATATAACACATTTTAAAATATTAATACACGGTGAAAGATTTAATACGATGTACCTCACGATTTCATATAGGATTGAATTACTGCGAAGGAGAGAAATTGAACGGTACATGTTCCGTAGCCGTATACCGCAGCATTGTAACTTGAACTTTGAGTACGCTTCGTCCGACACCGTAACCGTTATTACGGCTCGTCTAGACCGAGAACAATATTAGCGTTATAAAACGTGAACTTAGCGTACGGATGCGTCAGTCGGAGTTTTAATTCGAGCGCGGTTTAAGGCCGAAAGTGTGACCGATGATCGATCGTTTCCCAGAATCGCGAAACGCCGAGTACGCGACGGAAATATTCAGCGGCGAGGATGTGTGAAACGAGTGTCGACAGTGTCGTCGTTACGCAAACACATGCACGACGGATTGTATCTTCGATCGAAGCGAAGCCGTTTTCTTTTTTATTCTCAGTGCCGCAGTCGATGCTCATGGAGAATATCCAAAATCACAACTGATAATGAACACTAGTAATTAAATTCGCATTATTGTTCGTAAAATATATGTTTGTATTTTATGTTTATCGTTGCAATGTTTTATATATATATATATATTATTTAGCAGTTCCCCTACGTTTTTCGTTTCAATAAAACAAAGGTGGGCTATAATAGCGCAGGTTCTTTTATTTCACGTTCCAGATGAATTTTCAGTAATTAATTGTGGACTGCAATGAATTTAAATTATTTTGAATTATTTTTTTGCGTTCTTGCCTTCTGTGCTATTTTTGCACGGCCTTCGCTTTGCATTTCAATCAGTAGAGAATCGATGAAATTCAGTGAATTGCATTCTCCAGCACCAAACAGTGTATGTGCAATAAATTTCAAGAATTTTTCATGATTCAAATTTAATGAGTCCCCTCCCCCCTCTCTCGCGTAACTGCTATGAGTTGTATTTCCAGATATTTAAAATTCTTTTTCAATTAGGTAATTGCATATGTACGTAAGACAAACATGAATTACTTCCCCATCGCAATAACTTTGCCGTGGGTAGTATACGTAATTAATTTAACTGCGTGAGGGGGATGGGGCAGAAAAATTCTATTTTCAATTATAAGATGTATTTTCACAGAAAATACTTCCGTTACGCTTTAATAAAACAATAGTAATTTGAGCGTACTTTAATTAAACGAGCCTCGGTTTCGTGAAAGGCATTTTTCTCAATCTCTGTTTGCAGCGTATTGATTTAACCCGCTTGAGGATGAGGCATGAAACACTTTTGAATTACTCGAATGAGATTTCTTTAATAATCTACCTTTATAAATAGCGCGAGTCGCGATCTATCTTGTCTCCTTGGCGATGGTTAGGCTAATACTTTGCCACGAATCGCGCGCGACGAGATGCGATTACGATATGCGTAAATACCACATGGGATGTTAAACGCGATGGCGAAATGATACTTGCGGGATGGCAAAAATTCTTTGTTTATTATTTTTTTATGTATCGAAGACGTATACGTAAATGATTGTAAGTGTTCCGTCTTGGATGTCGCAACGAAGTCAGAAGTTCGGAAAAATTGAATCGCATTGAAAGAACGGGCTTGGTATGCCAAGTGAAGCACGTGGGCCAAGTCACAGAGGGAATTTTGGATGGTTTTCCAATGACCCAAGCCATGTACCGGGATCATAATGAATACCTCGGCGATACAGAATTTTTGCGTCCTGTTCCGTATGAATTTGCAATTGGCCGGCGACTGAACTGACGCAGTGCGCGTCAAAGGTATATAGAGAAAAGGACGTGTTTCGGGAGTAGAGAAGGCAGGAGCTTGAAGCATTATAAACGTCTATGTATAATTTGTATTCTCTCTCTCTCTCTCTCTCTCTCTCTCTCTCGAAATCTTGAACGATGTACAGGTTACGTATTTGAAGAGAATTATTAAAAGATTATCTTCCGTTTTATGACGAGCACGTGTATTGAGATTAATGCGAATCATATTCAGTAGTTTCAATGGATAATTATCATTAATTTTTTCAGCATAACGATCAGAGCTTGACTTTCTATTGGCTATTTCCTGTGCGAAAATAATTATTTTACGGATTTGCGGGTAAAAACGCAATGGGGTCACAATCAGCACCGATACGGTAAATTTATCGGAATCAAATCCTTTGCGTACTACACATATGCTCTATAAAGTATTTCACTTTGCAGATTGTGAATTTGAATATAAGTAAATTCAAAATTAGTATAGAAGTCGAAGTATTCTTCACCGATGTGTTTATAGAAGTAGTTTTTCATACGCGTTTAATCGTGCGACAATCAGGTACTTAGCGCACCAGTACCGTCTAATGTACTCATATTTTTAATTCATTCCAGAACAGGTATTTGATCTTCAGCAACGTGAAAAAATTTCCATCGATCATTAAGAAAATATTCCGATCGGCAAGAAATAAACACGAACCTCTTTCGCTGGTTTTTTTTTTGTTGCATACTTTTTGTTTTTAATTTTCGAAAACTACTCTCCCGCATTCGAAATCACACGAAACACCGTGCTTCTTCGACCCCCCTCCCCCACCCTTACCCGCGACATCGTTAGCGCGAGTACCCGTAAACAGATATATAATTACAGCGTTCTCGAGCCGAATTCGAGAATCCAAAGCTACGTACGGTCGCCGACTCGTTTAAATAACGGGCGGGAGAAAAAAATTTTTGTGCCGCGCACAATTATTTCGGGCATGCGCAGCCGCCACGGTCTCGCGATCGTGTACGTGCGCGCGCGAGCGCGAGCTCCTTCCGCCGATGATTTCCACAGGGGCGAGCCAGTTCGCATAAATTTGCATGAGGCAGCAGTACGCGAGGGAGGAGGGAGGAAGCGAGGCAGAAGAAACGGGGGAGAGAGAGAGAGAGAGGAGGGAGAGAGAGAGGGAGCGGGTGAGGAGGAGGTCGAGGAGGAGGTCGAGGAGAAGGACGTGGAGGAAGTCAGGTTTCGGGGAACCGACCACCTATACTCTCTTCTCTCCTTTCATCTTATATATATATATATATATATATATATATATATATATATATATATATATATATGCTTTCAAGTTCTTGCATCGCGATTGTGCGGGGAGGGAGCGAGAAGGGGGGAATTTGAAGGCAGCTCTCGTCTTCGCCCGCGCTTTTGCGGGCGGTGTTTCGTCGAGAATTCGATCCTTATCGCAATTAGTGCGGTTGGCTTAATTTGTAGAGAGAGAAAGAAAGCCAGAGAGTGAGACAGAGAGAGAGAGAGAGAGAGAGAGAGAGAGAATGATAGAGGGGAGGGAAAATTTGGGTAGATCGGTTGGGGAGGGGGGCTGAACATTTCGCTCGCACATCGCGACGAGGAACGATAACGCGATAAAATTACGGAAGGAACTCTATTCTCCTATTTAATTTGGCTTCTAAAAAAAAAAAATTCAAAATTGACGCTGAACAGGAGAGCAAGATAAAATCGCAGCCATACAGAAATTCGAATATAATGTATCGCAAAACGTTGCTATGGACTTAGCTTCTCTTATTATTCAACACATTATTTCTAATATTTTTTTGATTTTTCCAGATCACAACCTCGTGTTGAAAGAGAAATTTTCAAAAATTATTATTTTTGTTCCGGTAATGAACCACATCGATTGGTTTATAAAAATCTGAAAAATCACAGCGTTAAATCTTATTTTCATCCGCAACATTTCTAATTCTTTTTGTCAAGAGCTTTCTTGATTCCTTCCAAGGTTCTTCTGGATTTATGGAAAGCTTTTACTGTAAGTAAATTATACCGTTAGAAATATCTCTCTTTATACGAATTTACATTTTAATTTTATAAAATTACAATCGCATATTAAATTTTTATCACTATACGCGATAACTGCTTAAGACATTATATAACCATATAATAATTTTTATATTGTATGATTCAATCGCTCAATCAAAAATATTTCCATCTAGCAATTAAAAAGCAATTTCCAAATGAAAATTTCGTTGCTTTTCATCAATTTCATTTACATACCTACGAAATCTCAAAGTTACAAAATTTTCACCACCATTATAAAAATAATTCATCTATCGATCTTTTCTCTCTGTCCATCCGATTTCGATTCGTTGCTCGCCATCCTTCACGTAAGCGGCGTCAACATGAAATTACTTGAAAACTTTTGCAAGCATCCGCTATCCTCCCTTGAATATCCGTTCGATTGAATACGCTTCTGTCGCACAATCGACATCCCACTATATAGAGGGTGCCTCGCTTATCGAGACGGAATCGATAACAATGGTATATATAGATCTATAAGAGAAAACCTAGGACTCTCTTTGCGCTCTCTCTCTCTTTCTCTCTCTCTCTCTCTCTCTCTCTCTAGCTGTTATAACACTCGAAGGGCGTCTCCGCGCGCCTTTATTGCACGCGCGGGCCAATTAAGGCATTTCGGCCCGATCTCGCGCGCGCGAGCTTTAATTAGCGACTCTTTCGACCGCGCGGGGGGACTCGCTTTAATGCGATGCGGTCCTCGGACATGGGCGCGGTGGTACGGGGAGGGGGGAGGAGGCAGGTGTGGGATGCGGTATATACCTATATATAAATGTATGTGTGTATATATATATATATATTTATATAAATGTATGTATATATATATATATATATATATATATATATATATGTACGGATGGCGCGCGCAGGCCACGTCCGCTCGTCGCCTCTTTCGCCGAGCGGTTCTAATTAATGCTGCCGCGCTGTGACGGCTTATCGATAATTGGCTCTGACTTGCTTGTTGTTCGTTTTTCTCTCTTTTTTCTACAATTTTTTTTTCTTTTCGACGATTCGCGGTAAGGGAGGGAGGAAGAGAGAGAGAGAGAGAGAGAGAGAGAGAGAGAGAGAGAGAGAGAGCGATGATACCTTCTTGCGCGATCTTCGCCTGCGCTTATTCGTCATGCCTTATTCCGAGCAACGGAGCGATTTGTCTTCGAGTCGATTTTTTGGTATATACAGAGTTTGTCGGTAATCGTTGCGTTCGGTAAAAAGCAGAGGACGTATATATAATGAAAGAAATTGTATACATTGTACCGTAGCGTATGGCATTGCACTCGCTCGAATTAATACACTTTCGGGATTTTTTTTCTTAATATATAAAACACATGTTCGTCGGTCAATTGACAATTCACTGGTGTACGCGGTAATAGAGAGAGTGGGAGAGATTCTTTAGTAGTAGAGTACGTTAAAGTAACGATATTCTTGAATAATTTTCCATGTCATCGGCAAAAACAGTTCACTTGTACGAAGGAACGTTCTCGCCGTCAAAGTCAAGGCCATGAATCAATTCCGTTTACAAAAATAGTACATTTTTTACTTGTTTTTAAGAGACGCTACGCTTGTCGAGGAGACCGTTAAATAAATATAATACCATAAAATATAAAAGTCTCTTGATCGGAAGTTCATAATTAAATTCTAAATGTAAGGAAGATCATAATAAGATTCCAATTTCGTTAAGCTTTATGATACATAAAGTATTACACGATTTAATAAATACGAATTCTTAGAAATGCGAAAAATCTAGTTACGTAATACATGTCGCCCTAGCGGCGTCTCTGTGCGACTCATCGACACAGGCGGGACACGTGATGCACTCTACTTTTACAAAATTTATTTGAACCATTGTCGCGAATAATGCGCCAATGGAGCTTTATGTAAGCCGCGTTAACTTTTGTCGCATCCGGTCTTATTTACTGCACGCGTTAACAGTCGTGCTGCAGAGGTCATTTAAGTTATACACCGACAGAGGCGCGTGCGCAAGGGCGATTACGCACACGCACGCATTGGTCTTATTGCGGCGGTTCTATGGTCTTCATTAATGAATCAGCTTGAGGAAAAACAGAGAAAATGGATACGGAGGTTTATCTTGGGAGCGAGCAATTACCAAAAAGTAATATATAGAAAGAATAATATCCCCGTTTGCTCTTCTGCGCTGTGCTCTACACCCACCCTTCGTGTATATGTATAACGGGTGATTTGAATTTTTAACGTGTGTCCTGCGTTATATGCGCTTCTGAAAATCCGTATCGCCGAGGCACGTTTTTCTCGAATCTTCTTAATACCCGATGCCCGGTACGACTCCCTTATCGCGATTCTTTCTTGAACTTGTTCCACCCCCTCCCCCCAACTCCCATCCCGCGCGCTTCACCTCCCGTCCGAGATCCTCCAGCAGCACAATAGGGGGTGGGTGGGGGGTTCGGAGTAGGGTCGCGCTGGGGAATTAACATTGTTTGCAAGTTAAATGAGCACTCGCGAGCATCGGGTGGGCGACGGTGCTTGGCGGCCCTTTTTCGCGCACGTTCCCTCCTCTCCCCCTCCCTCCATCATCGCAGCCGCTCGCGTGCCTTTATGTATGTATGTATGTATATATATATATATATATATATATATATATATATATATATATGAATGAGTGCCCAATGAAACTGAGGGGGTAAAGGGGTTGAGGCAGAGGATGCGCGCAGGAGAAATGTATAAATGCGAGAAAATTAAGAGAGGGATGAGGGGGAAGGGAATATATACATCTCAATGCAGTTCCGAATGGGCTCGGGGAATCTGTGTATGTTC
>JACCIC010000394.1:0-12500 GCA_018907035.1 Sycobia sp. Sy_11 | reverse complement strand
AAACGTCGGACCCTCGACGATCAGAACGAAACGCATAGCTGGGCTATGTTACGTTATAAAATGTATATAATTTACATGTGGCTCGGGCGGTGTTAAACTTTTCCCTCCTTCTCGGCAATTCGTTGGCCGCAGAAATGTATGTGCATCTAAAATATTCTTCCATAAATATTTCTCCGCCGAATGAAGTGCCCAAAACTCGTCGACTAATTTTTGGCTATACATATTCATATATATATATATATATATATATATATATATATATATATATATATATATCACCCGTCGCGTCGTTTATATACTGTATAAGGTTCCTTGGCCCACGTCCAATTCTCGCGAGCTCGTTTATTCATCTTCAAAACGACAGAGAGATGGCAAACGATACGAAAATACGCCGGGCGAGAGAAACAAAAAGAAGGAAACTTTCATTCGAACGCTCGCGGCTGTTAATCTTACATACACACATACATACACACACACATCTATATATATATATATATATATATATATATATATATATATCTACTCACATATATAGTGCACACTCGTTGCCTAGTGGACGTTTGGAGCTCTGCAACGTCGAGTCTCCGGAAAATTGGATTCTCGCAGCTCCTGCGCTCGTCGAACGGCGAGTGTGGGGAAGGGGGGGGGCGTGCGAGCGGAACAGAAGAAAATCTCCGGCGTCTAATGGAAATTATACGTAACGAGGTGTCGTCAGCTATATATATATATATATATATATATATATATATATATATATATAGTTTTTCTTTTCCTATTACTATGCGCACGAGCGCACGAGCGCGCGTGTGCAATTATACTTATAGGGATTTTACGTGGGATTAGCGTACGCGAGAAAGAAGTTGGATAGGGTGCCGGCGCCAAGGGACGATTGGACGGTATTTTTCGCTCTCCCTCTCTCTTTCTCTCGTTCTGCCCTATCCTCTCTCGCGCGGGACGCGTATTCCGTTATTTCGAACGAGAGGACGAAGTATTCATCGTTACCTACATTTTCCGTTTGCGCTCCATTGGCTATTGGCTTTAGCGTATATATATATATATATATATATATATATATATATATATATATATATATATATAGACGTATTTTCCGTACATATCAGACTTCGTATTTTCTATATATGATAATCAGAAGAACAAAAAATCGAAACGGATGCTAGAGCTATATGCGCGCTCCTTCACGCGTTCATTAAGATATTAATTAATCAAATACGATCTAATAATTTTATTCGTCCGTTCAGGAAATTTGCTTGGCGTTCAGGTTCGCGAGACTGATATGCGCGCGTATTCGCGGCCGGTCGTCTTAGGTATTGCGATGTGGTTCGGACCTGAGCATTTAAGGCGAATAGAGAAAAATGTCGATGTGCCAGAATATCATATAATCCAATGGATTTTAATGATTTCGTATCCGTAATAGTACATAGAAGAAGTGCATTTTTTTTTTTTTTTAAGTTATTAATCGACGTCGCACTTGTGCTCCCAAATACCGATATTGGTCAGCGACGGAAATTTACGATGACTTGTGAGGAACGGTGACAACTCGGATCGCTGAATTATCGATACTTCGCTCTAGTGATCGAGTCATCGCGGGTCTAAAGAAGTCCAGCAATTTTTTGTAAGCTACTTCTCGGATTTGTGAGCCTGCGTTGTATAAACACTTTTTTCCTTCATAATCTTTAAGCATTATAAACTTTATTATATAGGATTCCACAATAAATAGGCCACATACTTATATATTTTTATTATAAGTTTTATATAAATGATTTTGATTTTAAAGCTTATGTTTGGCTTCACAGTTTTATGTATTTTCGATTTAGTTGAATTTATCGCGTGCATCTATTTAATAATCATAAAATTACACAAAAATTGCTATTATATATGTTTGTCATTATAAAATGATTATTGAATGATAGACTAATATGAATAGTATTGATATTTATGATTCTCTGATTGCAAGTTCAGATTCAAGATAAATTGTACAATTTCATTATATACAAACGCAAATCTCAAGAATATTTATTATTTTGTACAAATTTCATTATTTTTTCCCTCTGTGTCGGTAAAATATTTTAAGCTACCGTAAGTACATTATTTCTGTAGTCTATATACTGTGAAAAGCCTAGATTATTTGTGCAATCGGTTAAATCCGAACGGTATGCTACAATATACATCGGAAATAATAATAAAAAAGTATTGTCCTGCAGCGCAGAGAATGGAAAAATCCAAGAGATATACAGCAACTAACGATATCTGGATAGAAAAAAAACTGCTGGCATATATATACATATATATATATATATATATATATATATATATATATATATATAGTATATGCAAGGACTTTTAAAGTTAACGATCGGCTTTTGAAATCTATATAGTTCGCGGATAAAGGAGACGCGACAAGAATACCGATGTCAAATTACCGCCAGAGGGGGTCACAGAATAAGGGTCCTCCAAAAATAACGAAAAGAAGAAAAAAAAACGAATCAGAACGAGGATGTAAGGGGGGGGGTGGAAGGTCGTTAAACCGAATTCGTCGAGTCCACCCTCCCCCCTTCCCATCTGTCCTGCTCTGTCTCTTTCACTCGCTCTCTCTTCCTCTCTCTCTTTCACTCTCACAACCCCACCCCCCTCAGCGACGCGTTTAAAGATTTTCATCAGAAGCGGAAGCGCGCGACTTTCGCACATATAGTGACGGCGCTTACGTACGCACGGAGCGCGGATAAATATTTTTCCACTTTCGAGAGAGCGGCACGGACGGGGCGGCGAAAGGGATTTTTTCGCTTATGCATCGTGTTTGCGCGCCCGGGTAAGCATACGCGTGCCTACGTCTCGTGTTCTCGTTTATATATATATATATATATATATATATATATATATATATATATATATGTATATATAGTATATATATATATATACATATATGTATATATGTATATATAGATATTGCGAGAAGCGCGCGAAGGTACTCCATACGTGTGTAAGCTACGGAACTCTCCCACCCTCTCTCACTCTCTGTTATTTCAGACTGATATGCGGCGGTAGGAACAAGAGGGCCGGCGCGATTGACCGGAATTTTTCGACTGAGCAGCTCTAGGGGAGAATACGTTGCGCTGCCGGTTATCTCCGTGGAAAGCTCTTTTGCGGACCCTACGTTCCTTCTTTTTTCTTTCTTTTTTTTTTTATCGGAAAAGCTACATTTTTATCGTTAGAAGGGGGTTCGAAGGGTGGGGGATATATTTGAAGCCATGTCGAATTGTCAAAGCAGTACGGCGCTGCGTTTTGTCAAAAAACAAAAAAAAAAAATAGAACAAAAAAAAACAAAAAAATGACGAGGGTGAATTCGATGGGGGCCCGTCAGAATATTTTGACGTACGTATTTGGATGCTCTACAGCGAGTTATAAAATATAAAGGTTGTAAAGTACACTGGTTTTATTTTCCTTTCTGAGAAATTTCGCAAGTTTAATTTTTCCATAAATTCAGTGCCTGCCAAAATTGCCGATACGGTCGATAAAGTACGTAATATGTGTGATTATTGGCTAAAAAGCTCGCTTCATAACGACTCTTTTTCAGAGCAAGTCAATTTCGCAAATAGGGTATTGTAGTTGCAACATTGAAGAATTGTTTTCAGAAAAATACAGTAGTCAAAGCGATGAATTCCTATAATGGAATGAAATGTATTGCAAGAAATATTGGGTTAATTTTATTTTTGACTGACAGGAATTTTTTTTTTTTCATTCATTGTTAGAGGAGACCATGCGAATTGTCATCGAAATCATAAAACAGTGAATAAAATGGCATCGGTTGATTTGAGTGAAATTGATCGATTTATACATTCGTGTGGGAAATTTACGATAGCACCTACAACAGTAACAGAGCGCGTATGCCCGGCAAAGCAAAGATTTCATCCACAAGTACAACAACCCATCGCCATTTATACCAATGAAAGTTTTTCGATTGTAAATATATCGCGGCTGTTTTAATCGTATCTCAAGCTTTTACTATTTATATACGTTTAAAAAATCAACAACATTTCCTTTTAGCGGCACTCTCGCGAGGAAGCCTTGAGCCGATCCTTCTTCTTTTTTTTTTTTTTAGGAACCGTCAAACCCGCGCAGTTCTCGCGCGCCGACCCCCTACACCACCTAAATAATTCAATCCCATCCTTTGTCGCGGGCCGCGCTCGATCATTCGCCCCCACCCCCTCCGCGCGTTCCCTCTCTCTCTCTCTCTTGATCGAAGAAGTAGACAGACTTAGACGTCCGCGCATCCGCCCGCGTATCGGCTACAATACTCGGCGAAAATTTTCATCCCCTCTCCTGTCGCGTCCCTTTCTTCTTTTTTCAACGACGGTGTATACTGACGCGCAATTCGGCCTGGGGAGAAACGGATGGGGGGGATGGGGGGTGGATGGGTAGAAAAAAGCGAGAGATACCGCGCCGTCGCAAGGCTCGTGCCTTTTTCTCTATCTCTATCTCGCTATCCTTCTTTAACTCTCTCTCTCTGTATACTTCCTATATATTCGAGAGAGAAGTATTGATTCTAGCTAAGCGGAAGCTGGCAGCGGATAAATCTTTTCCGAGTAGCAGAAGGGGAAAGCGAGAGAGAGAGAGAGAGAGAGAGAGAGAGAGAGAGAGAGAGAGAGAGAGAGAGGTAGAGTCAGAGAGCCTACAAGTTAGCGCGGAGTTATATATATATAAAAAAAGAGGAAAATATTTAAGTATGTAGGAAGTAGAAGGGAGGAAAGGAGTGCGTGGCGCGCTGCCAAAAAGCCTCATCGCGCGCAGCGGCTGGCGGATGGCGGGCCAGCTGTCACTCGGCGTTTACGCGGGTAACGACATGTCATTTCTCTTTTCTTTCGCGGTACGAGGGGTGGTTGCGTACGGGGGGGGGAGTAGTGGTAGGGCCAGACTCGAATTACGCGTCACCTCGTCCCCTGTAGTCCGGTGGCTCGCGTCTCTCGAAAACATTTATCCGAGCTCTCGATCTTTTGCCCTGCTCTCTTTTTTCTTTCGGCCTCTTCTTCCCACCTCCCCCAGTAACTGTCGGACCGCGAGATAGGAGAGAACGACACCGGGGAAATAGACGGTCACGCGGTACATTATTATATTTATAATTCTTTTCCCTTACCCGTCGACTCTCGGGTTCTCCCTCGCTCTCTCGCTCTCTATTTCTATCACTTGCTCTACTGCCGAGCGTTACTTCGATATCGATGGTCTGTGTTTTATGGAAGGAGCCTCTGTTCGGCGTTCGAATTTTCGAATCGTCCTATTACAGACGGAGCTTAGATCATTTTTGCAACAACATAGTGATTGAATTATAACTTTAAAAACTCGTGGCATAAGCAATTAATTACAATTAACTTCTATTCATTCGCGTTTCATTCTATGGCACGCAATCGTTTTTAGTCACAGGTTTATACAGTTATGATGTATAATTATATGTTTTTTTTTGCCTTTGTCGTTATTTAATTAGTTTTAAGATTTATATTATTATTAATATTACTATAAAATGTATTCATATTTATAAAATTTATTTTAACGTTATGTATTATTTAGTTTCAAAGCTTGCTTATTATTATGTGCATTGTTATTTTATGTGCTTGTAATGTCCATGGCTAGATAAAACCTTAAGACCTTGGCCAAATAAAAGACATTCTCTCTCTCTCTCTCTCTCTCTCTCTCTCTCTCTCTCAATCTCTCTAGCGATAATGTAAGAAGTGCTTTTGGGCAATCGAGCGAGAAACGCCGTGGTTCGGCAGCTCAAGAGTAAATATAATATAAATTGAACCAATGAAAACGAAGGTGTATCGAGTAAATAATATAATAGATCAAGCCTGCAATACCTTTGCATGCTTCTGAAGCTTTGTTAAATCAGAGTAATGTGTTATTTCGATATTCAAAAAGCAGGCAGTGCGAAAGGTAGGAAATCTTAGATACGTGGGACGTGAAACTAAAGTTTTTATAAATACTGTTCTTATGTATATTGGATCAATTTCCTTTTAGTGTATTGTGTGGAGTGACGCACAGATCGAAGCGCTATTTTTAGTATCTCGAGCAGTTGTAAATTTCGATAATTTAGCGCGAGCTGATGTCAATTGATCCGAATATTATGAACGAAATCAATTAGTTGTCCAAAATTAAAAAAAAAACACAGAAATACGCTTTAATACGCTAATAATTTACTCCAAAGGCAACGAAAGTGATCATGTTATTGATCGCACCGAATGTAGAAAAAATCCTCGATCAAATGATGTTTATGAAGATAAATCTTACAATAGTTTATTAAATTTTTCCATTTATTCTATGAATATTTTCTATTTATTTATATTTATTAATTAGTTGCAAAAAATAATTTATATAGTTATTTTATTATGAATCTATAAACATTTTAAATTATTTTTAAACAATCCTCAATATTCTTCGTGTGAAAGAAACAGTACCGATGAAGTTAAGGCATTAAAAAAAGCGGCAGTCCTCATCATAAATAATAAACTGTTTTCACTGTGATCGCATAAAAACAGATTCGTTTGATTTATTTAAAGCGAGTCGTTTCATATTCACAGATCCTATAAAGTTTATTATACACTTGGATACGAGCGTATTGCCTGAGAATCGTATATATTCACGAAGCCAACTAAATGGTCTTTCAATTTCCCGCCCCTCTTTTTTTTAAATAAAAATTTTATGCGACGAACGATATATATATATATATATATATATATATATATAGTGTGTGTGTGTGTATACAATGTGTTTTTTAGAAGACCCTCAAAATGATAAAAAATAATTATAAACTGGATGCAGTTTTAAGTACGTATATGTACACACACATTTTCTCCCATATTTTTGATCGGTTGCGACCATCTCGAGAATTTGATCGATTCTTTATAAAAAAAAAAATATATATATTATAATACAACGAAGAAAATACCGACAAACAAACAAAAAACACCAACGCTGGAACCATCCTCGTCGCTTCATATTCAAATTCGCGTCGCCGGGGAGCGGAGCAGTAGCTTATTCATTTTTATGCAGATGACCTCTGTGTGTGCGTGCGCGCGTAAGCTCGTCGTCGACATCCCCTCCCCCCCTTCTGCGAACCACCCCCGCCTCCGACGCCCCTCGGTAATTGCTCCCGGCGTAAAAAGAGGAGGAAAATATTCCGGTATGGCGCGCGTTGCGCTTCAACTATACAGTACGCGGCCGTGACACCGCGCGTCGACGGGAGGCTCCCGCGTCGATTGTATTTTAACGAGAGCGAGAGCGAGAGAGAGAGAGAGAGAGAGAGAGAGAGAGAGAGAGAGAGAGAGGCAGAGAGGGATAGGGAGCTAGTTCGTTTGCATGGGACGAAAAGCTCCGCTCGTTTCTCCGCGTTATTTAACTTGGGGATGTGGGAGTGAGTGAGAGAGAGAGAGAGAGAGAGAGAGAGAGAAATAAGGGAGGTACTTTTCGTTAATTCGCCGACGACGTCCCCTTTGCGCTTGGCGCCGGCCATTCGCGATTCGAGCTTACGAACTTGAAATTAATCAAATTTCCTAAGCCGTTTCTTAGAGGAGAGCACTTATCTTTTTCTTTCATTTTAAATAAAGTAAGCTCGCTACATTTCTATTTTCCAGAATAAAACATTTTACTAAATCAGCCGAGCGTTTTCACTTTTTTATATCTTTTCATCGTACGTTTCCTTTTATCTTTTCTTTAAGAGGCTTTTTTAGTGCACTTATATCTTTGTGTAATTTTGGACTTTCCATTTAAAATAAGATGTTAAGGTCTTATATTTTGATGGTTATGAGAGATGAGGATGCCAATTTTGAATTATTATCACGACCATCTTGTTGATCAACGGTATGATTAAATTTTTTCATATTTTTCCATGAATTGCCAATTTATACCGACAGTATACCTCAGATTGATTTATATTTGATATTATTTTATTTTAAATTTTTTTATTTGTCCAGTAGTAATTTCAGATTATGCCGTCGTGAATATAAACAAGGACTGGCTATCATTCTATTAGCATAGTATATTATTTTTTAAAGACTTTAAGACCGATCGAAATATTTATTAATTGAATTCGTAATTAGTTTTCGAAGAACATTTATTACTAGAACAGAGACAAAGAGGTAAAAAGAGAAACAACTAACTATTATGGCGAATTCGCTACAAGTTTCGGTTGAATGAAATGTATGAAGACCATTTATAACTAGACCCGGTAATAGTTCCATTCTCGATGCAAGAAATATTTCGAGATGAGTATAGGAAAAAAAAATGCGCCTGATGTAATCGATACAGATGTGAAAGTTTCGCGTTCTAAACGTAATTTCGCCGTTCACCAAGTTATTGCAACAAAACAAAAAACAACAGCTTACGATCAATTTCCTCGGCTGACGAGATAATACAGCAACTGGGCTACGATGAAAGTTTTACGAAAGAACGCGAGGTCCGCGCAAGGGCGGGATTCGACAGTGCGCGGATCTGGAAATCCGTAATGACGAGTGACGAATCGGCGCGCTCGGCCGAGGCAAGATACTCTAATACAATTCTTTGCATTAGCAGTCGGGAGCGGCGATTTTAAGCGCGGGAAAAGAGCCGCGGGGGGGGGGTGGACACGGATTTCCCAGGAGCTCTCGTTGCGCAGACCGGCGGCGCTTCGTACAGGCTGTATAGGCGCCATTTGAACTCGCTGCCTGCCACGATTCCTCGACCCGTCGTGACTCGCACAGCTATATATATATATATATATATATATATATATATATATATATATATATATCAATGCATCGGAGATATACATACCGATAAATCGAGCCGGTATGTATACCTCCTCGGCCATTTACCCATCTTATTCTTCTTCTTCTTCTGCTTCTCCATTTTCTTCTGCTGGCGTTGGCGGTCGGAGCAAAAGCCATTGACATAGGTCGCGAGCCGATAGATCTCGGTCGTGAGCCAAAGGCATGGGAGGGCATATCACGTAACCGGAAGCTTCTCCGCTGCCCGCGACGCTGGCATCGCTCTCGCGCCCCGAGCGCCGTGTGTGGGAATGAGCGCCGTAGCCGCCAATGGAGCTGAATGTCTCGATCTCTCTCTCTCTCGCTCTCTCTCTGTATGCTGTATATGTGAGGGACATCGGGGTCATTGCGCCCGATGCGGGATGGGAGGAAGATACGGTCAGCGGTGCTGGCACGAAGACGCTGATGGTATATTAGAGAGAGAGGGGGGGCATAGAGAGAGAAGTATTACGAGAATAATGTCGAACTATTCTCGACCTCTCCTGGATGAGTATTAAGGGTGTTATTTCAAATTTATTGATCCTTGTTACACGGGGGATGCGCGTATGTGACTTTTCGCCGTGGTCATTGTGTATTGATTTTTTTATGCATATCTACGCTTACTGTGCAGAATAGATTGGAAATGCGTCAATCTTGATTTATACAGTTTGGATTTCAGATACAACGCGAGAAAACGCGTTGTTCCCTAACACGCCTGGAAATATGTGTAAAGTATAGAGACACCAAGTTCGTTGGCAAAATCCGACGTTCGGTTCTCAGCTCTCTTCCGAGGAGTTTCTCAAAATAAGTCTGGACGCGAACGCGTCAATTATTACGCGCGCCTCTGCGTACGCAGTGGCTCGTAATTTACGGTAACGCCACTGGACGCGAAAAATAATTGGGCAATTCTCTCGCAAAGTATCGAGACGCTCGAGGCTAGCCGCTCTCCAGCCGGAATGAACCTTTCGGCACGTTAAGAAATTTATCTCGAGATAGATATTATTCTAGATGTTTGAACAGTGAGGCGGTACAGCGTTATAAATAGACCGAAGAGTCAAATTGATTTAACGAATACTTTACCAATTCTGATATTTATATTTTTTCTATGCTTTTAGATTTTTCATAGCATATTTTTCATTTGCAATTTAACATTGTGAAATTTAGATAGGCAACGAAAACCACCCATTATACTATAGTTTAATCACTTAGAATAATTACCAGTGCATTCAGTGCTTAATGTAAACAGTGATCAGTACTATTATTGCGTAATAATTTGATATTGTATGATGTTGAAAGAGTAATTATCCGATAGTTATCTATTAAATCTGGATAGGAAGATGGCTATATACAAGTGTTAGATGAATCAAAGCTTTTATCCGAATTATTCCATAGAAACTATTATTTTTCTATCTCAACCTAACGTAATCTTCCGCTTGTCAATTGCTGTTACGGTCATTTCTATATGATTATAATCGATAAACTGTCGGAATATGTACACGTATCAGCTAGAGAACGCAACAACACACGTGACTTAAAACCTCAAGATGTCTATCCTATAATTAAGGCAAGCAGGTTGAAGGAATAGGCAGGATAAGATGAAGACATAAAAACTGGGGTGGGTTAGCATAGACCGGGTTTCTTCCGGCCTGTCTCGTTCACTTGGTCGTCATCGAGCTCATGCGCCCACCATCGAAGGTTGAGTGAGAGAGAGAGAGAGAGAGAGAGAGAGAGAGAGAGACAAGAGAATGAAAGTTGACTACATCCGGTAACTCGAAGCTAGCTTTATTAGCTTACTAGCTACATATATTCTAAATTATTATATTTTACAAACGCCTGATTTTGATACCGCGGATGAAAACGGGATAGAAGGATGGACAGATTTCAGGAAAGGATGCGCGTAAGACACTTTTTTCATTGAACCCGTGATTCTGTATATCCAAAAATGAAAGATGTAATCTGATCATTATTAGCGGCGGGCGAATGTCGTGCACAACTGCACTGGAAACATAATCCAATACGCTATTATATGCAATAAATATAATTTACAATTTCATTTATCGATCGCCCAATCATTTATCGAGCAACCAAATATTCCGGTGCACATATATTTATAGATGCGGAAACTCTCAGCCCCGGCATTATCGTGCAACCATACGGATGCTACTTGAGAATTACCTTCCACCTCGAAGCATACTTCGAGCAGAAAATTTTTATATGGCTAAACCGTGTTCTTTATATATCTAAAATCCCCACCCACCCCGTTCACCCTTCGAAACTCGAGATATTCAGCATCCAGCCCACTCCCCTCAAAATGGATGTGCTCTCGTCTCTTGGAAATCAGGCTCGGTGACCCACTTACCAGTCCGCAGGTGTGCGGACGAACAGCTCTCCGGCTTGAATGTATAATCCGTCTTTTTCCGGGTGTATAAGTGTAATATATATATTATATATATATATATATATATATATTATATAGTAAAAGCTTCCTATTATACGCACGCCCTCTCGCTTCGTTATTAACGCGCGCACCTCTGTACGATATATTTACTCGTGTTTCAGCGCGCCGCGCACTCGAGGGTTTCTCGCCCCCTATATATAATATATATATATATATATATATATATATATATACAAAACGACTCAAGCCTCGCTCTTCTCCTTCACGGTGGTGGGGTGGGGTGAGGCGTAGGGTAGGGGGATTAACTAATCCAGGGGCCCGATGGTAATCTTTTATTTCCCTGCTTCTTGCAACGCACGCGCGCGCGTGCGCCAGGGTTGGGCGGAGTTAGGCCCCTCTCCCTTTTCTCGCGAGACGGGAATTCCAAAAGGGGTCGTTTTGTTGATTTCGTGCCGGCCGGTACGTACGCGGAGTGCGATAATACCTTCTCCTCGTGAAAGGCAACTTTTTATATATATATATATAAGATTATATATATATATTCATTTTATACTTATATAGATTGAACATGTAGTTTTTCAACTTTTTCGCTTTCCCTTTAGTTACGATATCGTTTCTGATGGCTGTCGAAAGATAAATATAGCGGCTGTAAGGAATGAGTTTCTGCTGGATTGTAGGTGAAGCAAGGGTGTAATATTGGTAAAAGTCTGATTTTTCTTACTTTTGAATTTGAGCTTTGTTTTAAATCTACCTGCTTTTATTACATTACGCTATTATTTATTTATTCAGCCGTATATGCTTTTTTCCATTATGAACTTTGAAAGTTTTTAAGCAACGGTATAAACAGTATCTTTTAACGAAATATAATAGCTATTTTTTAAAAGTATTTTCATAAGCATCTCTTCTCGTTTCACGCGATCCAATAAAGTTTTTAACATTTATGTAACGCTGCATCGCGAAGGATTTTAAAAAACTCTAAACGATCCATATTTTCATTAGTTTTACGTTCATTTTTAACCCTTAACTTTTACATCATTTAAAAATAATTTTTGCAAAGTCCTTTTAACATGAAGCTCTGCCGAGCGAATCAATTTATATCGGGATTTTCTTTTCACCGCATAACCATCCACAATGAATTTTATGCAAGGCGAGCCCACCTTTCTCTTCCATCCCTTAATTCTCTTCGTTGTAAATTATATATATAATATACATACTCCGCTCCCTTGCCCATATAGTAGAGCAAAATAACCCATATACGAGTGTGAAGTTATTATATATAATAACTAACGGTTTATGAAGATTAAAAGATACGTTAT
>JACCIC010000393.1:70000-75214 GCA_018907035.1 Sycobia sp. Sy_11 | reverse complement strand
TTGATTATTATATACAGTAATATATATATATATACACCTACATACCTGTCTATGAAACAAATGAATATTTGAAATCATTAAGTTCAAAAAAAAAAAAGAAATAAACCGTGGAATAATTTTTTACTTGAAAAGGATTCTTTCTTAAAACAAATGTTTAATGGTTTAATTGTGTTTGCATTTTGGTAGAATTTACACAGATTTCTTAAAATTTAAGATTTATTAAAATTTACAACAACCGAAAATTGAAACCCCCTCCCTTTTTCTCTTAAAATTGCAAAAATATTTATGCATACTTTTGCAGCTTTGATTCTGAAAGTATTTATCTCAACATCTACTGTAATATATATATATAGTTTATGAAATTTTTCAACCGATTTATTTTTTATTCTCTTTAATGGCGTCGAATGTATGCGCCTGTAAGCGTGCCAAATTGAACCATAATTGATCGATTCGATATACTCCTCGTGAATTGTATTTGCTATATCTATATATATATATGTAGATATTAGAATCCACTCCTGCATTCACAAAAATTTATAACAAAAAATGACTAAATAAAATAAATAAATAATTAATTGAACGAAAATAGGAACTTTAATTTTGACCAACTCCCAATGATCATCGAAGTCAGAACTATTCTGTTTATATAATCGGGTATCTTTCGATTTTACCTGTAAAGGAAAATGAAACAGTCGACAGGGCATATTCTCCATTGTTTTCAGTTTATTAACTTGTCGCATATGTAGGGTAAACCTGAAAAAAATTGGGGGGGGGGGCAATAAAATATGCAGCAGCAGGGGGGTAAAAGGGGGCGTTTATTTGGCATACCCAGCAGCAGCGTTGTTATAGCGGTCTTCCAGTGGGCATTGTATGATATTATATTATGCTATATTGAATTATATTACATCACATCATATTATATTACATTTTATATAAATATTAAAGTTAAATATGCACTTATATATGTAAAATATATCAGACACACAGGCACACTATTCCGTTAAATATTTTGTAAAACAATTTCGTTTTCATTGCTTTCACATACTTGCAGTAATTGCAGCGAGGAACGAAGAAATTCTCTTACTTAAGACATTAATCGATAATATCACGCGCTTAAAAACCGAATTAGATTAAAACAATCGAATAATAGTCGAAGAGAAAAAAAAAACGGACGAAGAAAGAGGGAAGAGGAAAAAAAAGAAGCATGTTTACAAAACGTCAATTGCATTACGATACGTATAAGAAAGTAATAAGCAGCGGTACAGAAGCATGCGAGTTTCAAAGCGCAGAGAAGCGGTATTACATATTATGTAAAGAAGGATAAAAAATTGCAGTATAGATCGAGATGTTATATATATATATATATATATATATATATATATATATATATATATATATAAAGCGAGGAGAGAAGAGACACAGCATATACGCGGGGTTTTGCGATTTCAACAAAAAAGAAAAAAGAACTAACCAGACCATCCACTACTAAAAAATTAGTCGCTTTATTACATTATTCATTAAAGTTTCTGACGGACGATTTTCATATATATATATATATATAATATATATATATATATATATATATATAGAGAGATAGAGAGAGAGAGAGAGAGAGAGAGAGAGAGAGAGAGAGAGAGTCGTGTAGATACACCGCTGCACAGAGAGGAGAAGAGCAGCGACGATATCCACTGTAGATAACAAGAGCAAAAGTGTATATATATATATATATATATATATATATATATATATATATATATATATGCATTCCGTTTTTTACGGAAATGAAGAAAGAGAATCAACCGAACCGCGTTATTTATATTATCACTTGGTGGTACGCATTTGGCTCGTCAATTTTCAAAAGTGAAAGACGGTCAATTCAAAAAATTGGCGGCGTAAATTGAAAATTTGCACGCGCAGAGACGAGTATATATATATACGCATATACTCGCGCGTATGCATATATACACGCATGTGTATATATACTCATATACGCGTGCATACATCAATACATAAAGAGTATGAGGACAAAAATTTTTTACGCATCGCGCGCGAACGATGCGCGCACAACCAAAACCATCGTCATCAGGCTCGCATGCATCACCCTCGGTAACACGAAACACACACACGTATATATATATATATATATGCGCGAGTGTTCGTCCATCGTTCGGTATGCGACGAATCCATTCGCAAAGCAATCGAGGATTAACGTTATATATTTATCTTACATTAATATATACTGCTCACACGCACACACCCATATCACGCGCATAACACAATGCAATCAAAGCGTTACATAAAATGTCCGTGCTAAATTTATTAAAGAATATTATGCACGACGGATGAGAGGACAGAAAAATGTATGTGTATAGATTACGTATGTATTAATATGTTAACCATTAACCTCGCGCGGAAGCACAATTTTTGAAATAGAAAAATATAAAATTTAAAAAATTTTTTTGTTTATGCTTGATATATTCATAACGAGTCCGTTTGTACGGATAATACAATGAATACAGATAAATATAACAGATGCAATTGCTAAAAACGCGCGTGATTCCTATTATTCACGGTGATCGTATCAAAATCAGAATATAAATCTTAAACTTATTTTATATAGGAGAAAATTTTATCAATTTCGCACAAGCAGAAAAATCTTGCTAATCTACATTACAAAGCTGTATATTTGCTTCTTATATTAATACGTCACGTGCTAAATATATATATACATATATACAGATATGTGTGTGTGTGTGTGTGTGTGTGTGTGTGTGTGGTGTGTGTGTGTGTGTGTGGTGTGTGTGTGTGTGGTGTGTGTCATTCGAGTATCGATTGAATTTTTCATATATATATATATATATATATATATATATATATATATATATATATATATATATATACATATACATATTGCATAAGCTAAAAAGAGAGAAAGAAACTTTGAGCTTAGCGCTCATTACAACTTGTGCGCGGCGGGCGCGCGCGTAGACTGTTTTTTTTTTTTTTTTTTTTTTAAATGTAATTGTGTCAAGGATATTGAAAAAGAATGTGTAAGTCTATGCTAACAATATGCAAGATAAATATATGAGATGAGCCGTGCGGTAAATTCAATCGTGAGCGCGCACTTACTCGATTATCGCTCGCGCAATTTTTCTCTCTCCTCCTCTCCTTTCTGCCACGGCAGGAGGAAAAAAAAACAATTCAAAGGGAAAATATAGCCGATCGATCGTTTGCTATTATATACATGTACACAGTTTACAATGATTACCGGCGAATTAAATAGATAAAATTAAATCGTCGTTGCGAAAGCTCAAATCGTCGCAAATCGAACCACGAGGCAGACGTGGAAACGTATACAGGGTGCCGAACACCAGATGCGCGCTAGAAGAAAAAAAAACTAATAATTCCACTGTAAGCTGTACCATCAAGATGATTCAAGAATATTCGTAGGAGAAAAATGTTTTTTTTTACAATTAATAATATTCGCATCTCGATAATAAAAGATAATTTCGTTTACTAGGAATATAGTATATATTATATATATTATATATATATATATATATATATATATATATCAAGCAATAAAGTCCAAGACGTTTGGCGGTTATCGTACTGTGCAAAATTTAAACTGTTTGGAATGTTCCTTATACGTAGGCGCAAGACAAAAAATAATTGATTTCATTATTTCAAATCCGTTATTATATAAATGTTACTTCAGTATCAGATCTTGAATAATTACAATAACGGTTTCTTTTTTTTCTTTCATTAATATTTCCACTAAACGCATTGTTCATGAAACCATGTAATTTTTGTAAATTTATTATGTAAATTAACTTTTAATCCATATAGTTCTATTTCAATCACAATTGCGATGAAAAAAGAGGTAAACTAAATATATATATATTGTTCTATAATGTCTTCCGGAAGTGTTCCTTTAAAGAAAACAATATATATATATAATATACACACACCCAAAATTTGTCTACGAAGTTTGAACGACTGGTACGTTTCTTTATGCGAATCGCGATCTTTTTTACACTTGCGATAATGTTTCTTCTTCATTTTTTCTTCTAATTCCATAAATATTTTGAATACCCGGCAAGCCAACATATCTTCTAATATTGTGATTATAAGCGAATCCGATCTTTTTCTGTTCAAAGACTTTATAACATTCTATTTCTTAGTCTTAATTTTGTTAATACACTTTTGAAGTTCTCTTAATAAGAAAAAATTAATAAACGAGTAATTAAAAACGATATATATATATATATATATTATGTATATATATATATATATATATATTACATAAACTATAGATCAGAGTATCTACAAATCCTGAGTTACTTGGAAATATCAGCTAAATTTTCTCAAAATCCTGGAGTTTTCTACTCATAGTTTTCTAATCGTTTCTATATATATATATATATATATATATATATATATATATATATATATATTATAATTAATATAAGAGATATTACGTATGTACATGTATATACAAATTAATGGACTAAAGCGTTAAATTAATGTTGTTTTGATGCGTTGTTAAAAATATATTGAAATTCTGTAAATCATACTAACACCCATGTATTATACGACTTTAATACACTATAATATGTTAATAGTAAACAAAACAAAAAAACGTAATTATCCATTTCCTGGACTAGTACTATATTAATATTTTCAATGCCCATAATTATAGCCGGAGATCGCACGGCCTTCGCCTGCAGAATTCTAACATATATCTAATTTGATTATTAAAATTTGAGAAACTAATTACGTACAAAGGAACTTTATATTTTCTAAATTTTGTCTCATATGGAGAACTCTGTGAATTTTACAAAAACTGCCGCGCCGTTCGTACTGTAATTCTTTACTTACATGTGTATATGTATAATATAAGAATATATATATGTATCATATTCATTAAAGATAACTCTTGCATTTCTCAAATTTTTTTAGCCAAGTGCTGAAATAACAAGCGGTAAACGGGATGCTATATAAATGTATATTATATTATATATTATATAGTATATGTATTAGGTATATAAATATAATACAAAGCAACTATTATTTTTCACGGTAGAGAAAATTTATCGGTAAATAGATCCCTTTTTTTTCTTCTTTTTTTTATTAGTTCATTCCCCCGTTTATCATTCCAATAGTGGCACCTCCTCCGTGCGTTGTAATAAAAACATTTGTGCTAATCAATTT
>JACCIC010000393.1:0-62500 GCA_018907035.1 Sycobia sp. Sy_11 | reverse complement strand
ATATATATAATAGAATTAAGAGGCCTACGATGGCTCGGTCGTTAGAGCGAAGGACTAGTAACTTGGCGATCCGAGTTCAAATCCCGGTCTCGGCCGATTGACCCAAGCATCGCTGTAATAATTTACATGTGCTTTGTTTACAACACATCGTAGACCTCCGTCGCTGATTAGCACCAAATTTGGAAGCATAAATAGAGCGACGTTAAATAACATAAAAAAAAATAATAGAATTAAAAATTGTATTTATGTCGACTGTTCAGAATTAAATTAATAAATATTTTTATCGGTCTTTCAGTCTTTTTATAATATAATATATTCGCTAAAATAGTGACAGTCAGACTATTCTTGCTTATATTCACCCAGGTAGAATCTGAAATATACCTTATTACTACAATAAATTATATTAAAAATAAAAATAAAATAAAATTAATAAAAAATAAAAATATAATAATAAATATAATAACATAAAAATAATAAAAGCAATATTCTATGTTAGTAAATAGCAACCTGACTGCCCCCACCACCTTAAATTTAGAATCACTTTGGTGTCCAACGTTTCGAACCGCTACAGTTTAATTTGTTTTTATTTTATTATTATTTTTGATTTTTAATATAATTTATTGTTAACTAATAAGTTTTATTTCAGATTCTACAGCGGTGACTATAAACATGGATAGACTGACTGTCATTATTTTAACTAATATATTATATTATAAAGACTCCAAGACCGATGAAAATATTTATTAATATATATATATATATATATATATATATATATATATATATATATATATATTATTTTTATTTTAAAACATTTCTTCTGAATATTCTAGTTCATCCTCTTGTTCTTGTTTTTGTTGCTATATCTTCAGTTTTAATTTCTATTCTATCTTTTGGCTGTTTTGATATTACAGTATACAACTTGTCTCCTAGCTTTCTTGTTATTGTAATTTCTTTATTACCATCTGTATCTGATACGGTTTGTCGTTGTTCAATATTTCCATCTGTTCTCGTTACAATTTGAGTAAAAACAGAACATGCAATAGACCTTTCAATGCTATGCGGGTTTAATGCAGTTTGCCAAATTTTTGCCAATTGGTCAGTACTTATTCTGAATTATGAAATGAATAATTACGTTCAGAAATGATAAATATATTTTATTGTTTTTATTTGTACTGTACAATTAATTACTTACTTTCCATCTATATCAAAATCTAATTTTCGACTATTTCATGGTATTTCAGAAGAAGGCTATAATAATTCCTCACAAAGATTTTTTTCAATAAATTTTCTATTAAAAAAATCTTCGGAGACAAGGTGTATACTGTAATATCAAAACAGCCAAAAGGTAGAATAGAAATTAAAACTGAAGATATAGCAACAAAAACAAGAACAAGTGGATGAACTAAAATATTCAGAAGAAATGTTTTAAAATAAAAATAATTTATATATATATATATATATATATATATATATATATATATATATATATATTAATAAATATTTTCATCGGTCTTGCAGTCTTTATAATGTAATATATTTGCTAAAATAATGACAGTCAGTCTATCCTTGTTTATAGTCACCCCCGTAGAATCTGAAATCAAACTTATTAGTTAACAATAAATTATATTAAAAATCAAAAATAAAAATAAAATACAAATAAATTAAACTGCATGACATACCACGTCAACTGGCGTGCAATACACTGACAATTAGCTTGCGGATTTTGCCTGACATGTTTTACCTGTAGTTTGCCTGTAAATTGTCTTGTACCTGGCCGTCAATACTTATAAGATTGCAAGTTGCAAAGCGTGCTAAGCGTTGCCGACAATACGCCGGCGCGAAGTTATCTGGGTAGTAATATCTTTGGTGCTAAATTTAGGTAATGATGCTTTTGCTATCAATAAAATTACACACACACACACATAACGTAATTAAACTTAATAGTTACTATATAATATGCCAGTTGGACTGTATAGATAAGTTTTTTTTTATAACTCGAGAACTATTTTTCGTAATTGTAATATATATTACAAATTTACATCGTATATGATCAAAATCTTTTTAAATTAAGAACGCTCAGAGTAAAGAAAGTTAATTATAAAAATTGTTACATCAAATAAAAATGATGGAAGCTAATGCATATTTTGTTTTTTCCTGAAAGTAATTTTCACCGCAATCTATTCTATACCCTTGGAAAAATAATCTATAAAATCATACATTGTCGAAATATCTCGAGAATTAATAAAGAAATTTTTAAACATTTACAAATTTCACTCGTTCGAAATTTTGTACTATTATAGTTCTTAAGGGAAAGGGATCCAAGCGCGATGCCTTTTGGAATTTTGAAAGTGCAACTAATTTTTAGCGCGTTCCAACTTTCTTAAAAAAAGAACATTTTTTTTAACATAAACTGGACCAAAAAAGATAAAACTATAGACAAAGCTTTTAAAAAAAATTACATATTTTATTTAAAAGTAAAAATGTAAATTATTATATATTTTTAACTTTTTCCACAGACACATATTTATATATATATATATATATATATATATATATATATATATATATATATATATATAACTTCAACCATCTTTGTGGTTTTTCCTTCATTAGTTTCTTTATTTTTTAATGCATTTTTACCATTAGAATATTCCTATATTTAGATAATATATACGAAAATTGCTAATACTTAAAACTTTAAGAAACATTTTCATTTCGAGATTCATTTACCAGTTGGTATATTTCAATTGTTACATATTTAAAATTCTAAAAAATATCAAATTCTCAATAATTTTCTCTCCTTGAATAGTACAGCAATGATTGTGTAATAATAATGAAGTGCGGAAAAATTCCTCGAATAAGTTTTATAAACTTTCTTAAGCCGAGGAATAATAATAATGTAAAAAAAATGCTTGAATTCGTCAAAAATCAAACGATTTAGAACATAAAATTAAAAATTAATTATAAAAACTTCATTTTTAAGAAAAGATATACATACATATACATATAGTCATACAGCGTAAGTACATAAGTACGACTCTTACTTTACACAGACGCTTATATCTCGCGAGCACTATGTATATATATATATGAGCGCTAAAAAAAAGTGGGTCAGGTCGCGTCAGGTGTCACAACGGCCGCATGTGAGTTATGGTTCTGGGGGAGAATATATATACTTACTTTCTTAGGACGCATCCCGCACATAAACGCGTTGAACGCCTGAACGCAAATAAATGCAATTATAATTCTAAATCTATAAAGTTCTTATATCATATAGTGCTTTAGTATAGCGATTAGTTTTATTATTATTAGATATTTCGATTCGATTAGGATCGCGATTAATACACAATTAACTTTTATATGGTTTTCCGATGTATTTGCAAAAAACAAATACAATCAATGGAAAATCGAAATGGCAAATTTTGAGTTGTGATATGCGATGGATTGTATGGGTATGAAATTTGAGGGTTTTCAATTTATTTATATTTAAAGCTTCTGTAGTTTGAGAATATTATTCATAATGTTGCTGGAGACTGGAGATAGGGACGTATTGAAAAATGGGTATAAACGAACCTGAAACCATCATGATTGGTGAGGAGGCATTAATTTTCAAAATCTCATTACAGATCTCAGATCGTTAGAGAAATTATACTACATTTTTTAGTATAACTAATTAAAATAAAAATTATTTTTAATAATTGATGGAATAATTAATGGAATTGATCAACATGCATTAGATTAATATTGAAATATGTTCTTAATGATCAAAACTATACGTAAATTTAATTTTACAATGTCATGGCAAATATAATTGTTATTCCCAACATTTGTTTAAAATTTTTATGATATTTTCAGGTATATTACGATAACTCAACACTTACCAAGTATATTATACACACAGAATATAATTATAATCAAGAAAGCACGAACTATATAATGGCGGAAAAAGTAGCAAGTCTTGAATTTATATTAATATACAATATATTTTTAAAAAATGCGTTTATAGAGTTCCAAAAATTAAAATTACATTGTTAAATTCTACTAACATATCTGTGTTCTTGTACTTATCTATCGATTGATATAAAGCAAACGGCCTTACAGACTTTAGAACAAACTAATATAATTATAATGACAGCTAGAATGACCTTATTTAGAATCACCCCCCCCCCCACCCAATTAATTTGAAATATGTACAATCGGAAATATTATATAAAATCAAAATTAATTTTGCTGGTCAAGTACAATTTAACTGCCACCTAACCCAAAAACTTTTCGCATCTGCATATAGTGAATTTCAATGTTTCACGACACTACGATTGATCTTCATGGATAAAATGAGAAAAAATGATTCTGATAACATGCGATGCGATTTAGTTTTACCGAATGGAGTGCACATCTCTGTTTCTTTTTTAGCCAATGAAAAATATGGAATTATTTGGGATTTTCTGATGATTTTTGTAGAAAATTTGATAATATTTGTTGATGATATCGACCGAAAATTATCACATTAATAGGTGCTTTATCAACATAGTTTATGTCATGTAACTAAAAAAAAAAACAAATATATTACTTTATAATTTTATATATTATATATAAAGTGGATATATATAATCAAAAACTTATATTTACAAGTTTTTCAAAGTGTAGTTTGATCCGAACTTCGCCCGGGCATTTAAAAAAACAGCCCTAAACATTTGTTTCATTCGTTTCTAGTCTAATCCGTTTATTAATTTTTTTTTATAATTATATTAATACATTATGCGTATTCGAAATTATTATTTTTTATATATTTAATATTCGCCTAAATCATCGTCCTGCTATTTTTATGTAATTTTTCCTAGATATATATCGTAGCTTATGATCTTCATTCATGGATAAAAATTAGTTATATATTTTTTTATACAACAATAAAATATATAAAATGCGAAATTTGTAATAACATGCTCTCTAGTAATTTAAATTAAAAACTAAAAAATAATCGAAATGTATTGAGCAAGTTAAAAGTAAGGTAAAATAGCGTGTTTAATTAGTATTATAGTTTAAATAAACAAACCTCCAATATACGTGTTTTAGTTTTTAGTTTTTATTTATTTAAATTAATATATAAAAAATAGACAAAATTAACCTTCAATTCATTCAAGATTTAGAAAATGAATAAGAAAATAATTATCTAATTTTAAAGGATTCCTATTTTTTATCGATTGATTCTTCATGAATATATATTTTTTGCAAGCTGATAATCAACACTAACTGAGGCCCTCATACTCGGTTGGACTATGCAGATTTACAAATTGAAAGTATAAGTATTGTACATAATGTGACTATAATGCTTGTGTCGATCTAAAGTCCAATTACTAAGATTTGTAAGATCGATCTAACTTTTATATTTTTTAATACATTCATGAAAATTATATCAACAAAACTGACATTTAAAGCTATGCTGAGAAATGCCATTGTACATGCACATTGCGTAATCAAAGAAAGCACGCCCACTTAAGCTATTTGTCAATAATTTATAGATGAAAAGGTATAAAAACTTACACAGCGTAATTGATTTTCGTGTATACAAAATATATATTTCATATTATTTTAACAATATTTCAATCATTTATAAATGCAAATTTTCTAAATTGATAGCGTTGTTTGACAGAATAATTAAATGAATTAAAGTTCAAACCTCATAAATGACTTTATAATAGATTCTTATGATTACAATATATTGTAAAAATTTGTAATCATGGATTGATAATATTATAAACATATAAGATATAGAAAAGTAAAAAACAGATTAAAAATACTATAAATACATCTTGTAAAACATAATCATTAATTTACAAAATATGAATTTAAATTTCTCTATAACTTTCTTTTATTATTCTATCTAATTATACTTGTTAAATCAGCCAAATAAACCCTACAAAAGATAAAAATCGCTTCAATCCCAAAATTCCAAAGTTAATGAAATAGAAACTTTTATGCAGCATAAATCAATATTACAAAAAGAACTTAGTTTAAACTAAAGTAATCTCTGTTACACAGGCACATGTGGTAATATAATAAGAGTATAAAAACTATCAACTATATTACTATATAGTTAAAACGAGGTTTGATGTTATTATTTATTATAATAAGTAATATCATGTTCTTAAGAATGAGCACAATCAGGCTGAACAGTTATTCATTTTTTGTTATTTAAATTTTTTTAAATATTAGTAAATACTCTATTTGATATAAAACTTTGATTAAATGTTCTCCAAATAATTACATTGAATATATTAAAACATTTTTAATTTACTCATTCTGAATCTATGTTTTTATTTTAACCAAAATTATTTTTCCACAACAAAGTTTTACTGGTATATTTAACTAAATTTACTTTTTTAATCATGTCTGCATTTAAGTATTATTTAATCTTGATTTTTCAAAAGAGATAATATTCATTTTGTAAACAAAAAAGAAAAATATTGTACAACAATTCACTAAATCATTAGTATTTTTTCCACAATTAAAAAACCTTGCTATATAAATTAAATTATTTTTCCTTAAATAAATATGTTTGTAAATGGTTATATAGAACATTATTCTTCACGCAATTCATTAACACATATTTTCAAATTTGAATTATACATAATAATTTTATATATAATATAGACTACAATAAAATTTTCAATTAGGAAAAATAAATCGAACTATAAATAAAAAATTAGCTATTATATTACAAAATGAAAAGATTTTTCATATTTACTTATCAATATGTTTGATTTACTTATCAATCGTTCAAAATAATAAGAAATAAAATTTTTTATATAAAAATCTTCGTATTTATAAAATTTTCGTATAAAAATCTTTACAAATTTATAAATATTTTTCTGACGATTATATCGTTCAAAACATTATAAAATATTTAATATAAATTTAAAAATATATAATTTCAACAAGTTAAGGCCGGATTTAATATCACTGATTTAAATAACTATTGCATTTAGTTAAAAGATTTAGAAAGAACTTATTGTCCTCCTTGTTTAGCTTTACTGATAAGATGTCTTGAAATAATGAGTCTTTGAATTTGGGCGGTACCTTCGTATATTTGGTAAATTTTGGCATCCCTCATTAATTTTTCTACTGGATAATCGCTATTAAAACCAGCACCTCCGAAAATCTGTTTAAAAATAACATTATTTGGATTAAATGATAATACTTATAAAAAAACTTAAAACATAACAACTTTTTTTTCAATCAATTTGCTTATGTTCTGTAATCTTAAAATATAAAAAAATATTAACAAATCTTAAAATTAAATATATAATTAATATACTCAAATTAAGTTAAAAAAACGTTATAAATAAAGTCGCATTGAAAAAAAAATTCTTGTACGTTTTTAAAAATATTTATAGTATTTCTTTTATTTATTTGATTATAATAAAAGTTAATAAAAATTATTAGGTAAAAGACGATCGTTTATCAATTTTTGTAAATTTTGTGTCATTACACTTAATAGATTTTTATTAAGTGTAATAAATACATTTTTGTTTGAATTAAAAAAAATTCCTTTAAAAAAGATTTTGGCAATCTAGATCATTAAATTTTTTAAATTATTTTCCTATTATATAAAAAAAAATGTCATTATATAAAAATAAAAATAAAAAATGATTAAATTCATTGTGTATTCAATTATTTTGACAAATATATTGATGCATTATTCATATATGTATATGTGAAAATCTACAGAGCTTTAACTTAATTTTTGGGTTTCAAAAATTAATTTTTTTACATACACTTTCCTAAATTTAAATATTTTTCTTGTGAATTAACACAAACGAATACTTTGATTAATGACAGAAATTAGTAAATTAAAAAAAATTCATGCCTATAATAAATTTTGAATTAATGATTGTAAATGTAAATAAAATAAATATAAATATAAATAAATATAAAGAAAAATGCGACAAGAAATTTTAATGGTAAAACTAAAAAACAAACTCAAAAAATCATGATTTTTTGTTTAACTTAGTAAATATTTACACATTATTATATAATACATCATTTTTCTTCTACGCATTCTGTGTAAAAAAACTAATATTTTCCGAGAAAAATAGACTCAGTGTGAATTGTTAAACGCACTTCTATATATTAGGACTGTTTAAAAAATGTGCTAATTTTTTATGGATCTTTGAATTAATCTTGATTTTGTAACATTAATTAGAACTAAAAATTGAATGGGAGGTGGTTACTAGTACATTTCTCCAATTAACATAAACCAATTACAAAACTTTGATGAGTACGTGATTGAATTTGTATCAACGGCATAATAGAACTGTAAAAATAAGGTATACGAAGTTATTTCTTCATATATTTTAACTTCAAACTTGATTTTTTGATGATATATTACATTTGGTTAAATACATTTTAACATCTTGAAATAAGTACCACATTGAAAAAATTACGCCCCTTAAAAAGTTATTCACAAAAAAAGTAAATAAAGCTTTAAACCCTAAAGAAAATTCTAATTTCAGTCCGTCTATAAATTCAGATCGTCATATAAAAGTTGAGTCTCGGTGTGCCACAGACAAGTTTTAAATCGATTCATGACCTTCTCAAAAAGATGTAACAGAACAACGCCAAAGTATTGCTTGAAACTGGTAAGTTTAAAATTGATTATATATATTCTAACTCTAAATGATTGAGGTCGTTAGTGGACCAAACAGAGATCAAGAAATGCTCAAGAACCAGAAACTTAAATATGCACTGTCCCGACGATTTTTGGCGCGCTGAATCCGAATTCGTAGCCGCTATCAGGTCAGGTTTTTAGGTATCATAAATAACCTAAAAGTTAAAAACACTAGTTCTGTATATATTTGAGATTATGTAGCATTTAAATAATGCTTCTCTTATCCAAAAATTGCATAAAGATGATAAAGAATATCTTAAAATATTATTCTCCTTTTTAAAAATGCCGTAATTTGTCCAAATATCAATATTGTTCTCTCTTTGATATTGCATTTTAAAATTTGAAAATTAACTAAACAACTATAATGTAAAACAAAAATGTTTTTCTTAGATATGAGTTTGAAAATTTAGGCTTTGAGAATTTGTGTCCTTCAGTGTGTATTCTGTTTGTATCCTTCAGTACATTTACGAATACTGTACAATTGATAAATTAAAAAATTAAAACATATGCGATACCTTAGCGAAAAAAAATTATATTTGGACAAACATAACGGTATTTTAACAAGGAAGACTTAGAATTTAAGATGCTTTATGTAGTTTTTCACTGAAAAAAAAATTGACAATTATTCTGGGGGCAGATTCGGATTCAGAAAACTAAAAATCATTGAAAAATTATAGGTGAGTTTCTGATTCTAAAAACCAAGTTTTGTATATCTGTGTTCTATTTTTCTTAGTCAGTTTTTAATATTTAAAATTTAAATATAGAAAAGTAATTATAGTTATAATTAAATATAATATATAAATATATCTTTAAACAAAATATCAAGTTTTGATTTTGCAGTTTTTGTTTTACTAATAAGTTCAATAAAATTAAATATTTTAATTTTCATATATACTTCCTATTTTTTATAATATTATAAAATACCTTTGTATTGACTTAGTTTTCAAAAATTTAATATTTTGTTGAAAATTGTTACCTGAACAGCATCAGTAGCGCATTTATTTGCTATATCTGCTGCATAACACTTAGCTATACTGGCGAGCATAGAACTTTCTGGCTCTTTATTATCAATTGCCCAAGCACTTTTCATCCATGCAAGTCTGGCAGTTTCTATTCCAATCGCCATATCTGCTAGCATAAAGGCTACTGCTTGATATTCAGCAATAGGTCTACCGAAAGTTTTACGTTCTAAAGCATATTTTGTTGCTTCATCCATAGCTCTCATGGCTAGCCCAGTAGCACCACAAGCAACCTAAAATAACAAGTATTGATATTTTAATTTAAAATTCATTTAATTTGAAAGTTAAAATTTCTATCATACATGTTTAAAAATGGTTGCTTTCGTAACATAAATGAATGAAATGATTAAAGTAATTAAAAATTGAACCACTCATAAAAAATTTTATGTAAAATTTCTGAAAGAAAATTTTTTTACCGCAGGTCTAGTTTTGTCGAATGTTCCCATTGCAATTTTAAATCCAGCACCTTCACCAATTAACACATTTTCTTCAGGAACTCTAACATCTTCAAAAGTAACCATACGAGTATCTGATGCTCTTTGACCCATGTTGAGTTCCTAGAGTTTCAATAAATTTCTATATGTAGAAATGTATTTTTAAAATGAAAACTATGAAACTTAAGTAAAAATGTTCTTTTTTCAAGATTATATATTACTAAATATATAATTATAAGGTTGTAAAAGGTGTAACAGAAGAAATTCATTTGGCATTTGTAACAAGTTTTGTATTTTGAAAAATACAATTCCTTTAGACATAGAAATTAATATTGATATATAAGTTACACACTGAATCAAGTATATTGACTATCTTTAAATAATTTATAAAAAAGGTTTTTTCAATCTACAATTGTAAATTATAAAAAGTTAATAAAAGTTTGTCAAATAAAATTTAGATTTTTTATGAATTCAGAGAATATTTATTAATTTATAATTTAGTTCCTAAAAGCTATTAATATATTAACTTTAGATACATACTTTACGACCTGGAGTTACACCTTCTGTTTCACGTTCAACAATAAACCCTGTAAAAGCTTTACTAGCTGGAGCTTTTGGATCTGGATTTGTTCGTGCTAAAACGAAATACCAATTCGCTACTCCTCCGTTAGTAATCCACATTTTTGTTCCATTAATAATCCATTCATTGCCTTTTTTGACCGCTTTAGTTTTGATACCTGATACATCTGATCCTGCACCTGGTTCAGTGACACAATATGCCTAAACATACATTAAAAATAAATGTATATAAATTAAAGCTTATAATGATAAATAATTAATATTTCTAAATCTTTATGTTAATTAAAGCAAAGTAGTGTTTACTTTTTTAAAGATATTTTTCTATTTTGTCAAATGCAGTGAACTTTTTATAAAAAGTATACAATTATAAATTAAAATTAATCATTTGAAAACTATTAAGAATAAGTACGATTTAAAGAAGATTATAATTTATTAATAGCTCATTATAACAATATTTATAACTAAGTATGTAAACCATATTATTAAGTTTAAAAAATAAAATGACAATACTTACAGCTACCAATGGTTCATCAACTAATCTTCCAAGATATTTTTTTTGTTGTGCCTTGTTCCCGGCTAAAACTACAGGCGTTTGCTGGAATATGAGCAAAATATTGATAATTTTTTAATTTTTATACATCTGAATACATATTTAAAACTTTATAAAGCACATACTCCAAGACCCGAAGCCTCTATTGCAGTTTTAATTCCTGTACAACCATAGGCAATAGCTTCAGCTACTAAGCAACCATCAAAAATAGATAGATCCAATCCACCTAAAGAAAAGATTTTTATATAATTAATCTTAAAAACTGAAGTTTTTAAAATTAAATTTTGAATGTACTAATTACCAATCTCTGCTGGAATATGCAGATTTATCAGCCCTAAATTCCATGCTTTTTTAACAAGGTCCCATGGGTAGTTTCCAGTACGGTCATATTCAGCAGCCGCTGGTATAATTTCTTCTCTAGTAAATTTTTGTGCTGTTTCCAATATTTCTTTTTGGCTATCACTCAGTTCTAAGTTATTAATTGAAACAGAAGATATTTTTTGTAGTATTTTTCAGAAGTTAAAGTACAATAAAATTTTAAGTTTAAACATTTACAAATTTTAGTTAAAAATTAATTTTTTGTTAATTAATATGTATTGACATCATCAAATAATATAAATAGATCAGAAGAATTACTAATTCTGGAAATTCTTTGATAAATTATACTACAGTGCCATCAGCAATTACATAAACATATAATATATTTGTGATTTTATCATGACATTGACACATTCAGAGATTCATTATTTAATTTAATAAAATAGGCCATTAATTTTTCATTCATCTTTAATAAATTTATTTATTTATTTAAATAAGTAAGGAAATTCTGTTTAATTAAATAAATATTTTAAATTATGATTTATCTTTTGATATTTTGTTAATCTTTGCAAAAACTGAACGAGTATGATATTAACATATTTAAATTAAAATATAGTAAAAACTCCATTTATTACTGTTACGTTAGAAATTTCCTATGTCTTTTGATGACTATAAGTAATTCAAGAAATGTAAAATTATAAAAAAAAATTAAAAACTTTTTATTTAATTGAACTAAATGCAAGGTTTAATCACACTATACTCACTGAAGTTAATATTATTGGAAGCTGGAGTAGTTGAAAAAGATTTTGCAGCATTTTGGCGAAGCGATGTACTTATTATCTGAAAGCAATAGTTTTATATGCTTAGTACTTAATATATATCATTATTATAAATTATTTGGTAAACAGATTTTTTTGATTATAAGGATAAATAGATATTCAAATAAGAAAATTTTAATTCAATAGAAAAGTTATCATATAAATCGTGTTTAATTATTTTACCTTTCGGAACATATTGAAGTTTTTGAAAATAATAAATGATCTAACAAACGGAAAGCCTACTTGTTAACGCTATGAATACTGTTCAAGCAATGACGTTTAGGTATATTATACCAGACGATGACTTGCGATAAAAATGTTTCTGCCTTATGCTTGATTGTGAGATTATACATTATATTCATTCCAAAGTCCAAAATATATATATATGTATATTGGGCACATATACATATATAAATATAGTATTGGCAAATATTCACATGTAATACTATTGGTAGAAACGACGGTGACCCCTTCGTTTCGCTACAGCTCGCACTCACATTGGCAATTTTGAAACGGTGGGGTAACTGGGTAACACAGTGGATTTGCTTGCAGCGCCCCCACACTAGCAAATTTTATAACTTGGTAGTACGCGAAAGATTTCGTAGTTATATATATATATATATATATATATATATATATATATATATATATATATATATATATATATATATATAATTTTATTCCATTTTTTACATACTTATTTCTACTTATGTAGATCTAATTGTTTTTAATGTGCATTGTACTCATCTTTACAATATCATCATCTGTAAAAACATATCATTTTAACTCGTGATTCTCAGTATTATAATTTGAGTTTAGGTAGGCACTTAGATTGTATATGCTAATAATAAAAAATAAATTGAGATACACCAACAAAAGATAAAAAAAATATAATTTAATTAATTTTGAACACTCTTCTTTTGAGTTAAATTTTTCCAGCAAATCAAATAATAAATAAATTAAAATGTTAGAAAACTATTTTATTGTTATAATAGCTAGATTAGCAGAATTATATATAATTATATGAAAAGTTTTTGATGTAGAATTATAATTTGCAAGATTGCAGGCATTTTTGGATTAGAATGATATAATCCAATTATCAACCGTATGCGCTCTATCCTTTATCAGTTAGGCAAATTGTACATTCATCTTGATGTTTTTTTATTTAAACACATTATATCGATCTATACAAGATATAATCAATGCACGGGAGCGGTCGATTAATCTTTATTTGTAAAAAATTAGCAATTGTAAGCACGGGTCACCAAACGGGGGGGGGGGAGCAGAGGAGATGCAAGTCCCTTCGTAAAGTTGCGAAGCAATTAATATTTCTTTTGTAAAAAGGATGAGCGAATAAGAAATTTTTTATACACGGATAATAAATGCACTGAAGCTGCTCATTTTGTTCGTAGTTCTATAATGTAAAAAAGTTTGGTCATCACAAAAAAACTAAAATAATAAAAAAAAATGCATTTGTTGGGATCTTTGTTTTTTATTATAAAAAAGCAGTTTTTTTATTTTTTTAAAAAAATTTTAAGTTAATTTAAAAATTTTTGAGAACAAAATCAGTAAACCAACTTCAAGTAAAAAAATTGGATGTACAATCACGATTTTGATAAAAAAAAAGATATATTAAGACATGCACAACCGCGATCATTTAAATTTTCGTCATCTAATGCCATTCATACAATTTAGACCTATAAAAGAATTATGTGTAAAGTAAGTGAAAAATTGTTTTTAAAAACAATTCAATCGGAAAATTTGTTTAAAAATTTTAAGACTCAAAAAAACTTTGTCTTCTCAGATATTTTGAATTTTATAAATATACATACATATTATCTAATATTATATTAATTGTGTATATATATATATATATATATATATATATATATATATATATATATATATATATATATGCACAATGTAAAACACTGCATTTTATGAGTACGAATATTATTTGAATTTTGATAAAAAAGATTGTTTGTAATTCACAAGCATATAAATTACAAATATATAGTTATATAATAATAGTGAAATATCGAATTTTATAATGCTATGTATTTAATTTATAATTATACATATTATATAGTTATATATTTATAAAAATAATAATAATATTAAATATTAAATTCTTCATTCTTTCGAAGTCTTGCCAGATCGAAGCGTTATTCTTCTGTATTACATATCGCCTCTTCAATGGCCAAGAAGCTACAAACAAGGTCTTACTTACAATGAGAAAAACTTTTTTTTCAAAAGTTCGCAGTCTACGCATATCACGCGCCTATTTGTATCATATATTGAATAGAAAAGAAATCTCTAATCAAATTGCACGACCTTCGATGAATCGTATAAAGATGTATTAATAATGAATGTCATTTTACTAAAAAGAATATGTCAGAAGTATTACAATTTTTACACTATACATATTATAATATCATAAATATAGCTTTAACTGTATACGCGACACAAGGGAACACACAATAGTATTATATGACACTTTAAAAATACGATATTATTGCGATATGCTGTATGCCTGCTACGATATTTTCGAATGGTTATATCCAAAAAATAAATAATTTTTCTTTGCACATTGGCGTATCACACGCACACAAAGTGCTTCAATGTGAAAGAACGTTGCATAATTGGCTGCCCAATCAACTATATAATACACAAGGTTATCTTATATGTGTGTGGGAAAACTATATAAATCGGAGCTTATGAAAAAATGGATTTCTCAATAACGAACTTGTTTCTCACACACGCTTAACAGAAGTTTCAAGAACCCACTTTGTAAGATCCGTTATTTTTATTAAATTTGATTTTTAACGTTCATTTAATTCTTGACGTTGTTCTCTATGACAAATGAAAACTTTCAAAACAATAGTGATATAATTATAGAAACGATTACTTTTTTGTTTTTTAATTGCAATATTTGCAACCAGTGCTTCATATAAATTGAAATTGAAAATTATAAACTGCTTAAAGTTGAAATTTAACATTTCGTTCTTTTAAAATTCTTTTAAAACTTGTAACAAAATCTTTTCAAATTTATCAGGTTTTGTTTGTGTCGTAAAATTAAATAAATTTTTATTCAAGTTGAATTGACTTAATTTTATTAAATACCTTTTGGATTTCTGATAACTAATAATGCTAATGTTGAAAAATATAAAGAAATTTCAAAACATTTTTAGAATACATAGATCCTCTATACTGTTCGACAGATATATGTTTATTTTAACCCTAATTGATATTTATTACTATATTTTGTTAGTAATTTCTTTTTTATTAAATATGCGCATTATAAAATACAATGAATCTTCTTTTTCGCACTGTATACGCGAAAGCAAGTGTATTTTGCGAACGGTGTTGTTTTTCCACTTTAGTATTATATACTAATCATACATAAATTAATGACGGCCTCTCGTAATCTGGACATTATGACAACCTGAGTAGTTTTCCTTAGAAATTTGATCCCAAAATGAAATTTTCAAATAAATACATAAAAGAAGTAAGAGCGAGAGTTGCATAGGTTGATTATATATACGATGAATCTAAAACTGCGATTTTCACGCATTCTTATTATAATCTCAGTGCACTTTTCTTAAAACTTCGGTGACTTCAGCGAAGAAGAAGGTCGAACGATTTCATGATAAGAAATATAAAGCGAAATGATGGCAGATTACTGTTAATGGACGCTCATGAGAGAAGTCAAGAATTAACGGCAAAAATTAACTCGATCATTTCATATAGGTCATATGCGAATAGAAAAGGATTCAAGGATTCAGTATCCAAGAGAAAAAAGCGTGTGTATGTGTAAACAAAATCAGGTCAAGATACTTTTGCTATAATATAATTTCTAGTGTTTTGCGTCCTAAACTTTTAAAATTATATTTCGGTGCTCGCATTTCTTTTTTAGATATTTGGAACGATTTTTGATGATAACGAATTCGTGTGTGTGCGCGTGCGCGCGAAAAAACATATATATACATATAAGACACATATTTCGTCATTTCTCTAAACTTTTCGGAATTTTTGTACGCTTTTTGCAATTTAATAAGAATCTTGATGTATATTACAGCTTAAACATAGACATCAGATTCTGATTGTTAAAGTGAAAATGAAAAAATATACATTATTATATAATATGTTATTTTATGCGCCAGTGGAATGATTATAGGTACTTGAAGTTAATAGAAATTTTACCGAGATATTATATATATATATATTGCTAAAATATAGTTGAAAAGTATTACAGCATATGTAAACAGACCTATGATTTTAGGATAAATTCTTACAAATAAAACCAAATAACCATTCAGAGTCTTATTTACTTATTAAATTTTCTTTCATTTTGATTTATATTTATATATTATTAAAATTACGAGTTTGATCGTAATAATTATATAATGAATTACTTACTTAAATATATTTTAGATCTTTGTAAAATGATACTTCAATCAATGGAAGTATTTTAAATATATTTCAATGATATTTACTTATAAAATAACATAAAAAGGAATTCTTCGGTTGATAAATTTTTAGTCGCAATTAATTATTATTTAAATCGCATTATTTGAAATTGTAAATTTTTTTTCGCAATTTTCAATGAAACGCAAAAAAAATTTTAACACAAAGTACTCATTTGATTTAACATTGCTATGTATTTCCGAAAACATTTTTTGGCTGGTGTGGCATTGATGGTGCCAGGCCGTCAGTGATTACATTTTATATTTGCGCGCGCTGTAAATTATTCGCTCCCGCGTGCGAATAAATTGACGTCAGCGCCTGCAGTGGTTAACTTAGGCGATCAAAAGAGCGCTGTTTTTAATTTTCAAGCACACAGATGCATATTATACATAATAATAAAATAAACTGTACAAATGCAAATGAGACAAGGTAAGTTCCAATTTTTCAATAAAACTTATATCAAATAAATAAATTGATAACTACAGGAAAAAGTTGAACCTAACTATAAATCATAACCTTAACTTCATTAATAACAATTTTTTTCTGCCATCGCATTATTTATCAAATTCGCCCAATAAATTTCTTGAGTTTAATAATATACAATGCTTATAGCTATAGATCGTGCTTACATTTTTTTCACTATGATCATATTTCGGCTGTAACAAAAGCGCGTGCATTAGTAAAAAGAATACCTCTTTAGTTGTTGATAAAATTATTTCCTCGATACCTTATTAAAAAATAACAGTTCATCCACTTTGTGATTACAATAGAATTATTTAAAAAATATTAATATCATGGGGACAAATACTTCTTAATGCATTAAATTGCAAGGAAAGTTTAAAATCTTTGTCTTCAGAAATATCATTTTTGCATAAAAGTTTGAGCTTAGTTCTATTGGTTCTATCTGGTTCTTTTTGGTTCTATGTACGACACGTGATTTTACCTGATCTTACTACCCCTTTCCAATGTATTCGAAGACCGGAACGCCACCACTGGAAATCATGTCCAACTTAAAACTTCTGTTTCTACTGCGAAAACTCAAATCTGCCCAAACAGCCCAAATGTATATAGCAGCAGTAGTAAATATAAGGATCCTGTAATCCGTAATAAAACCTTAGAAAGATAATAAAACAACACCCTTAAAGCATAAGTATAAATAAAAAGAAGCTTTCAAATAATTTTGATAAATAAGCATCAGAAGAAAATCACGTAATTTTATATTTGTCAATATGTGCAATGTGCATGGTGCATGGTTTGGTTGCTTGAGAAGTGCTTGAAAATTTACCGTAAATCCGTAATCTCATGTAGGCTGCAGCTTTTATCGGAATCCGAATTCAGATGACAGATCATGGATTGCAGGCGGGCTTGCGGATGATTTTGTGGAAATGTAAATATAGAAAATCAGAGGTATATTGTAAATAATTCGAGATTTGTAAGAAGGCTTTTTCCAGGATATAGTTATGTTGTAAGGTATAGAAACCTATTTTTTTCTCTATTTTGACTACACATATCTATCCTATAATTCCTTAGTATGTTAAAAACACGAAATCCGCATATTTATTAACGAATCTATTATAATGTCTAGACATGAAGATTGGAATTCATCCATTATCAGAAAATCCAACTGCTGCTTGGCAAAAAATATCACAGGAACAAAACGTTATAAAAACAAAGATTGAAACACTTTCAACTCCTGTAACTAATGATAAGGTTATAAATAAGCAAGTTTACTTAATATTCTGTATACTATATATTGAACTGTATTTTTGCAATGTAATTTTATTATTTCAGCTTCGATTTGTTTGCATGAGTGATACTCATTCTCAGACACACCGCATAAAGTTTGATATTCCTAATGGAGATGTTTTTATACACGCTGGAGATTTTTCAAAACATGGAAACCTTCAAGAGGTTTTAAAATTTAATGATTGGTTAGGTAATGTTTAATTAACAATTTAGTATTAAAAGTAAGAGAATTTATGATTTTATGTTGAAATTGAAAGTGCAATTTTTTAATAAATAGTAAGTAAATCAAATAATATTTTAATACAGTAGTATAAATACAATACCTATAGTATAATGTACATGAAGCATAAAGTTCAAACTAAAATTCAAATACTAAGAATTTGCAGGTATTATAGGCATAAGAATACGATGAAATCCCAACTATTCATGACAGAAATAGAATTTCGATTAACAATAACTATAATATAAAAAATTAAACCTTTTCACTGCTAATCTGTTATTATAATTTTTATTTTCATTCAAGTATAATGAATTTCTTGGCTAAGTTTAGATGTACTTGATAGACTTAAGTTCATTTTTAAACATTTTTCAATTTTGTAGGTACACTACCACATAAACACAAAATAGTAATTGCAGGAAACCATGATGTTAGTTTTGATCCAGCATTTATTCAAAAACAATCCCTCTCAAAAAATGAAGATTTTGAATTTTATTCAAATCAAGCTAAAAATATTAAAGAAAAATTACAGAATTGTACATATTTAGAAGATTCACATATTATTATTGATGGTATTAAAATTTATGGTTCACCCTGGTAAGCAATTCGTGCTACTGAATTCTTAATTTTTGTTTTTATAAATAGTTATTTGTTGATAAATAATGAAAATAATTCCTACCAAATATTTTTCAATATATGTATTTATATTTATAAAAAATATACATTATATATATAGCAGAATTTAAAAATTTTTTTGTAAAGGACCCCAAAATTTTATAATTGGGCATTTAATTTACCTCGAGGACAAGCATGTTTATCAAAATGGGATATGATTCCATCTGATACCGATATTGTAGTCACACATGGTCCTGCAATAGGTTATGGTGATCTTTGCCATAGCGGATGTAGAGCAGGTTGTGTCGAATTATTAAGTACTATCCAAAATCGAATACATCCAAAATATCATGTATTTGGACACATTCATGAAGGTAATTCAATTATTAATTCATTATACAAGAATTCGATTAGATTCTATGTTATAGGATTCAATGAACCAATTTTTTTATATTTCTTTTCTCTATTGTTATATAGTTATAATTATATTTTCTAAAATACAGAGCTTTAACAATGGGCATTGCTCTTCTCTTGATCCTGTAATTCAAATTTAATACCTGAAAAATATTTAAGGATCTTGATAAACAGTCTTTAGAATTCGTTTTATTGACTAGCTGTAGCTGATTCGTAGATTATTGGTATAACTAATCGGAAATCAATACCATTTTACTATTTAAAACGTACTTTCACTAATTTCATATTTCGGACTTTTTTAAATTAAAAACCATTCTAAGAAAACTAAGTGACTAATTGAAACAAGCAAAGGCTATTATGTTCAATTGGGGATTATCTTATTGAACCAGGGGATTATTGATATATGTATGCTCCAATAATTTTGAAAAATAAGTTGAATAATTGATTCTTTTATGGTGAAGAAAATTTTTTCAATTTAATTTAAAGGAAAATTACAGCCATATTTATTTTTCTATTTTTTTTGTTTATTTTTATTTTGATGAATAATTACGATGATATGTTTGTCGGTAAATCGAAGATTTCAGTGTCAAACACCTTACCAGAGAGCATATAAACCGTCTATTTTATTATTTTATACCGAAAAAATTTTGTTATAAATTTGAAATTTAAATAAAGGAATTCCAATGACTGTTGATCTTGGTTGTTTTTTTATTTGAAAAAATGTCTAGGGCTCTATGTATATTAGTAACCCCGTTTATAGAAAAACAGCTTAGATTGAGAAAATTTTTTAATATATAGTAAATAATTAACGGGCTGTCTAAAAAGCTCCTCGTATATAATTTAATATTTGCATTTAATATTCTTTAAAATAAAGAACATTTTTCGCTTATAAATATAGGATATTTCGCTTCAATATATAGAATAAGTCGTATATAAAAAAGAAACTTTTAATTAAATGATTATACATTTCTATTATTTAAAGGGGTTAAATCTCTGTAAACTTTTACAATTTTCTGTTTTAAAGATACTTTGATTCTTGTAAAATAACAGACATATATCGCTCATACTTATAGCGAAAACTTTTTTTCTTCTCAATATATTACTAAAAACTTTATTGACGGTTTCAAGTTTTTTTCGAAATACGTTATTGTTCTGGATAAAAACTATATGCTACCAATGATCTATTTAATAAGATCAGTGTGCACTTTGAACCGAAGCCTTATATTTTCGACTTTTACTTTGAGATTATAATTGCAAAGGATAGTATTGATGTATCTAATATTACTTCACCAATACCTTGAAAATCATAAAATTATTGATGTTATAGTTTTTCAAGTAAATATATTACACCCACATCTTACGGATGCTTTGCGAAGTTCCCTCTGGTATTAAATCAATTACAAAAAAAGTGTATAAAGTTCAATTTATTACATTGCAATAATTTTACTGAACGGTCAGCAAGATATACAATTTCGAAACTTAGCAATTTCAAAGCATAAAAAAAATTGAAACCCGCGTGTTTTTTCTATTTACCCGGAATACTTTGGGAGTAAATATCACCACTATATCCAGTGTGCGTTAATAAAGGGCGACGCGTTATTACAGATTTGCGCGCGAGATGTGAGATTTTGTGGGTTGGAGAATTCGTAGGTAAAAGTGAAATTTGAATAATCAAAAGCAAACAAGAGCGGCAATTTAACGAATCAATCTTCGAAATAAGACCGTGCATGCGTGACTTTAACAAAACTGTTCATCAGCTCATTTATGTGTGAAATTCGCTGACCACGCGACGTACTGCAGTATCGTTTAATTTTCGTCGCAATTCTCCTGTTATAAGTTTTCAATCGGCCAGTAGGCGAAAATAAGAAATTTAATGAATTTACCGAATTGCATTTCGCGCCCACACTTCCCCAAGATAAAAAAACGCAGCTGTTAGTAACACATCTTATTAGTAGATAGGCTATAGTCATTCTGGCACATAGGCATTCTAGCACCCGTCCCCTCCTTGAAAAGTTTGCTATGCCCCCATTTAGTGTGTGCTGGAGGGGGCATGTCACACTTTACACGTGAGTGAGTACTTTTTCATTCTGTTTTAAGCAAAGTTCGGAGAAGTTGCGATATCGTGCCTATAGCCGATCTACTGAATCTAAATGCCCCCTCCGGCACACCCTAGATGAAGGCATAGCACACTTTTCAAGGGGGAGGTTATACCTATGTGATAGAATGCTTAGAGCATATCTACTCTTATTATTAAAGAATGTATTAGTTTTAGACGAAATATAAAGAAAATTAGTATTTTAGAATACCGCTAATTCAAACTGCTGAAGTAGAAGCTTGTTTACACACACACACACACACGCGCGCGCGCGCGCGCATGCATGCATCAAAATAATTATAGTGCCTATCTTACAATTGTTCAAACTTTCTTTTATCCAACGATCGAGAGTTTGAAATGAAGCATTTCTAGTTTGAAGGTTTTTTTTACAAAAATGAACAAATGTTTGAATCGATTTTCCAACATTCCTCGTTAAATATAAATAAGAGATTAACGTCGATGCAATGTGTACACTTTTCGCATGAATAACTAAGGCGAAACGAAAAGGCTATAGTTTTTATTCTTGATGGAATCTTCAAGATCTCAATTAAACGCAAACGTCCTCACACGATATTCCGTGATCAATGTAACGAAAATTAGTATCTTTATTTTAATATCTTTAATATCTAAATTCTCATTCAATAGGTCTGTCGAGAAAAATAATCCAAGACATAAAAAATATAATATATAGGCCTCGCAGGTTGGAGATTTTAAATGTCTTTAAAAAAATGTCCCGATTCTATATTATATCCTGAGATAAATTTGTATCCGTATAAATCGAAGAAATTGCTGACTTCGAAATTCAGCTGTTAAAAAAAAACAATAAACTAAAACTTCTTGAATGTCAGGTTTCAGCTAATTTTCAGCTGAAACCAGAGCCTTAGTAAGTAAATAGACATAAAAATAAAAATATTTTTAATTCGATACAAAGTCAATGTCAACAGTTTCAGATTGAGGATCCATTGTCTGAAACACGTAACGATTATATTTATAAATAGTAGAGCTTGCAAATAAATTATGAATAAATGACATTCCATAAAAGGTTCGACAATCTCGCTGAATCCCGAATTTAATAACTTCTTTAATTTCAAATCGACCTCAATATACATCTCTAGAATTGACATCAAGACGCTAATATATAAATATTACGGCCCTCATATTGTTTCCAAATCTACCTAATAGTCATATCATATAATTGTTGAAACTGAATGCCTCTAATATGGTTTATATCGATATATAAACCATAATATGATGTAAATCGAAAAAGGCTACTTATAAATTAATTTAATTAAAGAATAATTAGTATAAAAATTTGTATCTAAGCTCGATCAAAAATGACGGTCTTTGTACGATTTACATATTGCTCCCCCACCTATATACGAAGTATCTGCACAAATTTTCATACGGTAACCCATTGCCGTAATCGAATTAACAAGTCAAAAACGTATTATTGAAAGTCAACTGCAATACCTTTGTATGTACACATCTGATGTATTTAATAGCAGGGCAAGCAGCTCTATGAAAATATATAAAATTTAGTAAAATCTAGGACTTTACAATAGAATAAGTAACTGAATATTTCAACTAATATTTCAAGAGGTAATCTCTTTTCCTTTATTAATTCTATATTATTATAAATTGCGAATTAAAAAAAAAAATCTAAAAATTTACATCTCTGATGGCATTGTGTATTTCTTTTCATTTCTATAATGAATCCTTATCTCCCTGAAAGACTTCGCATTTTACTAATATTTTCTATATAACGAATAAAATAATTTTCGGAGTCGAAGAAAATAATCCAAATAAAAAGATAGAACGTAAACTTATTTTACAAAGAAGTTTTAATACTGCTGTGAAACTGGTCAGGTTTCGAGAAATTAGTTTTTTTTTTTGTACTGGAAAGGAAGCGCAAGTTTGGATACAATAAGAATTTGGAGAAGTTTTGCATGCTATAGAAAAAGCACGAAATTCAGAATTTTCCTTGATGTATAGGATATTATTAACAGTATATTATATGCTTTGGATGAAATAGTAATCTGTTTCCTTATTAATTTCATATTTTTAGGAAAGCTTTCTATAATGACTTTGGACTTACTTTTTTACACATTCTAATCTTTTCTTACAGCAAAAAGTGTTTTTTTTCTTAGACCCATAATCATATTACCAATCGAAAATTTAATCATAATGTTTAAATCGCTATAAAAACTTAAAGGGAATTTTTTTATAAACAAAAAAGTAATGCTTTTTGAGATGAAAACTGAATGCATTTATTAAACGTTTTCAGCCAATAAATTAAATATCAACATTTTTATATTAAGTAGCTATGAGTATGGGGATATTAGGATATTATTCTAGTATCGTCCCTTATGGATTTAAAAGAAAATCTTCGACAAATCTTTTTTTGTTGGATAATCGGAGAGGTTTAATGTCTTAAGAATCAAATATTCAATCGTAAAGCTAAGACTAAATATTGCAATTATCATAAATTGTGAATTTATGTTTTCTCTATTATTTACTGTTATATAAATTTTTATTTAGGCTATGGAATGTATTCGGATGGCAACGTCATGTTTGTAAATGCCTCTACATGCAACTTAAATATTTCGCCAGTCAATCAACCTATAGTATTTGATGTGAACTTACCTCCAGGAGTGGAAAAATCATAAATAACTCACACATGTTTTTATTTTGTTATTTTATTTCTTTGTCTTTAATCTAAATATATAATTTTTAAATTTAATTAATACTCTGTAAATGTAAACTCTGTAAATTTATTAAATACTCTGCATGTTTATTGAGTAACTAGACTTTGGTATGTGACATCGGACAATTTTCCGCAATATACACTCCTCTCCAAATTCGAGCCTTCAACAAAATTCATGAATGTAAAATTTTTTAATTTAATTCAATCGGAGAAGAGTACCCACTCTTGTATATCGCGTGCAAAGTCCATCAATAAAAATTAAGGCCAATACCTCGGATGACTGATCGAAGCATGTTCAAATAAGAGCAATATCTTCTAAACCAGAAAATCCTAACGCCTAAGTATTATAAAATATAAATGATCTCGTTCTTCAAGAGTAAGAAGTCTTTATATAAAAGACGCATAATAAATGATATCTCGTTAGGCATATGTATGCTATCAATGATAATTAATTACATCCTAAAATTATACTACAAACATTATATAGAGTATGAAATTTAATGGCAACATGTGTCATTAATTAAAAATATAAGTTCCGGAATTGAAAGTAATTATTATATTTCATATATAAAAGTTGTAATATTGAAGGATTTCATCAGAGAAATTACAGAGCATAATATAGATATAATAATCTGATGCTAGAATATTTATGAAGTTCTGCATAATAGATTTTCGTACTCCAAATAATTACGAAATATTTCATGTAAAGCAAGAAGAAACTTCAATAATATAAAACCTTGTGAATTGCATATTTCTTTAATTAATATTAGTGACGAATTAGTGAATAATTATTCTTACTTTTTAGAGATTCTTTTTTTGAGGGGGGGGGGGTTCATTCGACTCTATATGCTACATTTTCGATGCGTTTGAGTTGAATTAATATTTAACAATATATTAATAAATTATTTATTACTTTTGTCATTCTTCCAGTGGTAGGATCCACCTTTACCTCAACCCACCTACATCGTTTATCTCTTTTTGAGAACTTTTCCTGTAAACGTAGCTCTTGGACTTCATACATAATCTACTGAAACATAATTGAATTTAAATTATAAATACCCATCTATAATATATTATTCACTCTTATGAAGTTATTAAATCCACAAATCATTTTTCAATTACACATTTTAATGATAATTTCGCCCCAGATGGTAAAATTAGTCAAAAATTAACTAATGTTCAATTGATGGTGTTTTTTTTTTTAATAATTACGAATGGATTTATAAAACTATTTATATTATATTAAAATCATTGTGTATTGTTGACAGATAAATCCCATTCTCGGTAAAAACGTTTTATTCTATAAAAAAAACTAGTCCAAAAAGTAAGCCTTCATTGATAAATTTTCGTTGTTAAACATAAAATTAATATAAAATTATATTTTGATTTATTATAACTAAAAATTGTATTCTTTATTCGTCATAGTAAGGAGATTGCTGTTGAAATATATCAAAACGTTACATTGTGCTTTATCTTATTGACCAAAATATAATTTTATATCATTTGATCTTTAGCAAAGACAGTCAATAAAAATCTAATAGGCTTTGTTTTTACTTTTTTTAATAAGATATCACATAACTTAAAAATTAAATACAATAATTTGACTAACAAAATAGAGATGTCTACTTAACTTATTAATTTCATATTATTTGGAATTTCAATATTGTTTTTAACGTTGTCTCTTAATCTCTCTCAAGAAATTAATTTCATTGTTATAATTTATTAGCTTTATTTAAATGCTTTCATTTTAAGGATTTAAAAAAGTAATTAGTTTTTAATTTTAATATTTAGTTTTTTAAATTGGAGGTATTTCGAATGGTTTTCAATTATAAACTTCAAAATAACTAGTTGTTACATATAATTGTATATGTTAAAGTATACAAATATTAATTTTTTAGTTCAAAAATTTGACAATTGAATTCTATAAATTGACAAATTCTGGATATTGTTTGAACATACCTTAGGTTTTGTTAATGGTAGACCGATTGCCAGCAAAATCTCCAAAGTCCGTTGAGCTTCTCCGTTGTCTGAAGAATGAAAATCGGCTTTAAAATAAAAATGAAAAATTGAAAAGCGGTTAAAAACAATTGTCAATAATTATCAGCAATCCACTGGAACTAGGTATGAGGTTCAATGTTTAATTAAGATAATTATGTAACAGTGCTTTTTTAACAATTTCTTGCGCACAAACCATCGTGCCTATAAAATTACTCAAGCAGAAAATTGTGTAAATTTATTATATTCGCTCAAATACATGTAGAAAAATTTATAATCTAAATTTAACTTATTTAAAATTTAAAAACTTAAAATTTTACCAGACAAAGTGAAAATTTAGGATTAAAGTGTTTCTATCGGATAATTGATGGAACTCAAGCGTCCAAGTATTTAACGTAAATCACTTTTGACCAATAAACAATTTTATATATATGTATATGGTAATAAGTTTGGACTCAGTTCGTAAAGAATTTCAGTTTACTTTCATTTAAAAATATATGTTATTTTTAAAAACAGAAATCAAATGACATAATTAATTATTGACCCCCCTTAAGAACTGAAAATAGTTTGCGATAGCTCAAATATATATTTTATCAGCTTCTGAGCTAAGCGAGCGCTTACATCGATAGAACATTGCGAGAATCATACTTTTATTATTCTTCTAGATTTTTAAATGGCATTTAGTTATATTATTAGATTATTAACGAATTGTCGAAAATAATATAAGCATATGAAAAATTGAATGAAATCCTTTTAATGTTGAAAAATATTGAGACATTGAAATCTTGGATGGACATATATATTATGCGGATTCAGGCTCGGGAATCACAATCCCAGCCCAGGATTGAATTAAGGTCAGTGATGGGATCAGAGTTGCCGGGGCAGAAGGCCAATCCCACTTCAAGGTTAAATAAAAAAAATAATTCTATAAAGGTCATTTTTCAAATTTTCATTTCATATAAAGTAATATATAAAAAGGTTAATATTAGCACAGAATTTGTTAAAATATAATAAAAACTAGATAAATTTTAAAAATAAATAAATGTTCAATGGTTTTTCTAGAAAATATCAAATAAAAATTCAACCTTTATCGTTGAAATATTTTCCAGCTCTTCAAATAGTGGCTAGTCACAATGTCATAAGTGTATGATTTTTCGCATCCGCGAAAAACTCAATCTAAAAGATATGTTTTGTATATATATTTTTTGTATATATATTCTTTTTAATTTAAATTTCTCTTCCTTGGGGAAAAAAAATTAAACGATGTTTCCATACATTTTTTTCTACATAAACGGAAAAATGGAAACAATGTGGCATTATTTCTTTTATACGATTGTGGAAAAATATTTCTTAAATTTTAATATTATACTCATCGTTTTTAAATTTACCATTTCATGTAATTAAATGACTAATCTGAATTGAAAATTAAATTAATTAATATTTATATACATTACTATACATCTAACTGTGCCAGCATGCTCTTAATGCTAACTTTTGTATAGTAACTTGTGATGATTTTTTTATTTTGAATTTATAGTCTCAGAATCTGTATAATGTAACAAATAATATTAAATAACGCCTTATTTGAATATTTGTAAAAATTATAATAAGTTATTTATTATTTTTATTGATTCAAGATTTGAAATCAAACTAAAAGTAGGTCTAATTATTTAGGTTGAATTAACTTTAAAACCCTCTTTGTCTATCAAGCATAGATTCAATGAAATTGTACAAACTGTATAAGAATTTTGATAGCAGGTACTATTTTATTTAAAATAATATAAAAATCCTTTTATTTAAATACAAGTAGAAATTTATTAAAATTTCTCCAAACATATAAACGCAGTCAATAATTTATATGATAATGTCATGTTAAATTGCTTTTATTTATTAACAATTTTTTATACATTAAATTCAAAAAATTCTGTAACTTAATAATATATCCATAATATTGTTGATTTTATCCTGGAAAATAAATTACTTATATTACTATATGATCTGAATGCAAGTTATTTCAAACAACACTTTGTTACTAAGGAAATTACAAAATTCTGCACCACAAAATTTTGTTTTTATGTGAATTATAAATTTAAAGGGAATAAAATATCTAAATATGGAAAATGAAATCAAATATGGAAATAGAAGTTGTCCACAGAACATTCTAGATTTAAAATATATGAATATAAGACAATTTGCTTAAATGAATGAATGAATGAAAATGATCAAGAAATTTATGTACATACAAAAATATTCTTATATGCATAAGTACTTACTGTATTCCTACATATTGGAAATTATAATTACACATTGCATGGCTAATGTACTATAATTGAAAAATACAGGATATTGATCTATTTTTATTTATCATTGTACGAATTTGTATAGTAAGTATTTGTTGATAGTAATTGTTCTTTTAAGTTTACTATCAAATATTAACACGTATCTTATAGAAAAACTGATTAATAATTGAGATTGATGTTGTTGAATAAAAAAATGATTTATCTTATAAATTGCAGCAATTATCATTGTTCATCGTTTTTATAGGTATGTATTTTTATATGGAAATATTAGTTATTAAATAATATAATCAATCTTCTATTTCTTTATTGCTCTTATTTTAAAAAAATCCAAACAGAGCAAGTTATCAAAAGGCATTGGTAGAACATGTTTTATCTTCACCTAGAAAATATAATACGTTTAACTACAAAGATTTTTTAGTAATAGAGTTAAGGCAAGAAAAATTACTAAATTTCAAATTATTATTACTTAGAGTTTAAAAAAATAGTTACAATTAATAATGCTATGAAATATTAAATGTTATGTATAATAGAATCATTTATAAATTATATGGTGAAAATTATTATTTTTGAGTAGTATAATTAAGACATTTCACGTTCACTGATTACAAGAGATTTGTTCATTGCTTTTCATGATAGATATTCAGAATCTTAATCGGTTTTCTACTTAATTGAGTAAATTACACAACTTGTTTTTTAAACACTCAGATTCCAATGTAAATATGAACTTCATTTATAAATTTTCCTATTAAATATTTATCAGTACATGACCTATTAAAAACAGTTATAAACAAGCTTATGTTTAAATAATTTTTGTTTTATTTCAACATTTAGATGCCAAAATTATTTAGCTAAAGTAACAATCTATATAAAAATATGTCGAGTGATGAAAACTCAATTTTTAGTTATATTTAATGTGAAATACATTGTGCAATAATGCGATTATAATCGATGGCTTTGTATTCAAAATTCATAATTAACAATAATAATATAACATTTTATTTTATGTTTTTGCTCTCGAAAGTATGAGCCGCTTAGTACCGCTAATTTTTAAGATGAATAAAATGCATACAAAAATAAGTTACGAGACAGTTTCACAAAGAGACGGCTTCTTTGATGTCTTTATAATAATAAAGAATGTAATGATTAAACAAAATTTACAAGCGATTGAAATTGCTAACTTGAACGTATATTATGCCGATAGTACAATTTTCAACAAGTTTTTTTCGTCATGATCTAATCAAATCAGAGTGGGTGTTGCCATGAAAAATTTACCATAATTTTCATTAACTTGTCATGGACTTTCGGGATTGAAAGCTTAATAACAATGTCGTCTTTTATTAAACGGAATTATACTGTCAAATTCTCTCTCACTCTCTCTCACTCTCTCTCTCTCTCTCTATCATACTTTCTCTTTTTCTCTCTCTTGCGCGCGCTTCATTGTTCTTTTTCTCTTTCATTACACTTATTCATTAGAAATAATCACTAATATATGATTACACTTTTTATGTGATTCACCTAAAAAATGTGAGAAAATAACACTTAATACGGTACATTAGAGAATAAATATGACACTGATTCTCCATTGTGAGTTCTTCTAACTGCTTCAGCAAACATCATTGAGACATCAATACACTACAACATAAGATCACATTAAAATTTTAATTTATTTTTTTGTTTGTACATAATTTAAGCAAGTGTAAAAATTTAAATAATTATTATTCTTAAAATAGTAAATTGAATGTACTTTATTCTAAAGGCACAAAGTGATTCTGCTTTTTAATTTAAAGTATTATATTTCAATTTAAATACTTTTTTTTTTTTAATTTCTAAGAATACTTTAAAAATTTTTACATGCAAGGAAAAATTGTGCTCAAAAGTAAGACTAGTTCATACATTGTAATTTACACAAGAATTTTAATTTTTCCAAAAACATTAGGACTATATTAAAAAAACAAATATTCTAATAAAAAATCTAATTTTTTAAATTATATGTATTAATAATTTATTTCCATTCCAACCATTATTCATGAAAAGTTATTGTCGTATTTTCAAAAAAAAAAAATTTCTCCATATTTCAATAATACAAATGAGAAGCTTGATAATAATTGTAATAATATTCATCCTTGCATGTATTTGAAATATTTCACCAAACAGATCTCTCTTGAATGCTTGAACTGCAATAAATTACTTAATACGCATATTATTTGCATTTACATAATATTATAGTCGAAAATAGCATCCCGCGATTAATGAATATATTGCCTTAATCCTTGATTAAAGTTCCTTGAATACCTGAATTTTCGAGCAGTCTTTCATGTGCGTATCCTGGGGAATGGTATTGGTCACAACCACGGCTTCGAAGCACGCATTGTTAATTCTGCTGATCGCGGGACCGCTGAATATGCCGTGGGTCAGTATTGCGTAGACCTTGATGGCGCCTGCCTCCACGAGCTTGTCGGCCGCGTGGACGATCGTCCCGCACGTATCCGCCATATCGTCCACGAGTATCGCGACTCGGTCCTTGACGTCCCCGACCAGAACCATACTTGCCACCTCGTTCGCCTTCTTCCTCTCCTTGTGGATCAGCGCGAAATCGACGTTGAGCCGATCCGCTATGGATGTTACTCTGCATAAAGAATAAAGGGGCATATTTTAAAAATTTTGAAACTACGCGCTTTGAAATGCAAACGTGCCTTTGAGCAGTTGCACAGTAACGTGTGATGAAAAATTGTTTGTTTATATAATTTTTAAATTGTTAAAATATGTCTTATTGAATTTAAAAAAAATCAAAACTGTTCTCATTTTTATTTCTCAATCGACAGAGGGTAAAATAAATAATTCTACAATTATTTTTATTTTATAATATTTACATCAAGATTTAGTGTTATGATTAATATGGCCAAATTATTTGCATGCATTTTTTAATTTATGCACTTTGTCTACAGATTTATGATGTTTCAGTTATTGTTAATAGTAGTTTGTAATGTCTATAATTTGGTTAAAATAATTTTTAAAACTGTATCTTATAATAGTGATTATAACTGATTTTTTGTCAAATATATAACAATCATTATTATTTATGTAATTCCGTGTTCATTAATTTACTATTTTTGGATTCCTCTAAAATGTTCTTGAAAAATAAATGTTAAAATTTTTCAAAATATTAAAAGAATTAAATATTCAAACAACCAATAAAGTTCTAAAAGTTATTCCATTATAGTATTTCAACGATAGAAATACGCCCGACCCCAGCCGCCTGTTTTCACATAAAGATAATATTATACTTTCTAGGCTTGTCAAAAACTAATTATTCTATTTAAACATTAAATTAATAAATATTTTTTATTGGTCTTACAGTCCAATCAATTTCAACCAAAAATAAAATAAAATAAAAATAAAATAAAATAAAAATAAAAATAAAAATAAAAAATAAAATAATAATAAAAAATAATATTATTTATTTTTTATTATTATTTTTATTTTTTATTTTTATTTTTATTTTTATTTTTATTTTATTTTTATTTTATTTTATTTTTGGTTGAAATTGATTGGACTGTAAGACCAATAAAAAATATTTATTAATTTGTATATGGGCAGTCGACAGAAGTACAATTCAATTGTTTTTCTATTTAAACATTGTTTTGATATTATAAAAAATAAAACTTTTTATTTTATTTACAAACAGTTATTTCATTACCGCTCAACCATTATTTCTTTTGATACAAAGTAGATTGGGATTTTATATATATATTATATATATATATATATATATATATATATATATATATATATATATATATATATATATATATGTTTAGAATGCCGAAAAAACACCACAATTTTCTTTGTACGGTCAATAATGATTTTATCACAGATGTAGCCGTTGATAACTATTAAATCGATATAATTGAAAAATTCTTCATGCATTTTTATTTATTATTTAAGGGGGTGTCGACTGCACTTTTATACCGATTGAGTAAAAACTGTTCCATCTTAACGAATAAATGATGTAAATATTAAATTAAAAATTTTACTTAATCATATCGTTTATTTACGTTTATTTGACATTAGTAAGTTTCACGTAGATTTGTCAAGTGGAAATGAGACGATTGTTAAAATTTCATTATCAATAATCAAGAATCAAATTTTTAAAAACATTCTCATTTCCATACAAGACTTGACAAATGTGCTTGAAACTTCGTAGTAACGTACGGTAGACGTAAATAAAGAGCCTGATTAATTGAAATTTGCAATAAATTAATTTTTAGATATGATATTAATTCAAACAGTGTATTTGTTTGCTCGATCGGTAAAAACTGACTTCGCCATCCCCTTAAGTCCCAAGAGCATTTTGAAGGATCTTTTTCTATTCTAAAATGAGATTATAACGTTAATTTCTTTGGTCCTCGTATCATATCTAGTGAAATACTTAGAAAAAAACGCATCTAATTTTTATAAACCAAACCTCCGACCCGTATACGACATATAACGTACCTTTTGGCGCCGCCGGCGTCCGGCGACACGATCGTGCTATTCCTCCACTCCGGTATGTTCTCCTTGATCCATTTCAGCACGGCCGGCTCCGCGAACAGATTGTCCACGGGTATGTCGAAGAAGCCCTGTATCTGGCTCGCGTGCAGGTCCATGGTGATGATGTGATCGGCGCCGGCGACCGACAGCATATTGGCCACGAGCTTCGCGGATATCGGCGCTCGGCTCTGAAAAACGTTGGTCAAGAAAATTCGCCATTAATCGAACGGGGACATTGATTGATTTCCTATTGGCTCTTATTATACGTATAATGTACATATATAAATATAGAAAACTACAAAGGTCCTCGGGGAAGTCCATTTGCAACGAGAATTCCCTGTAATCTGAAAAGTCTCCTGATTAATCGCTGTATGTACATAATGCTGACTTTGAACATTTCGAACCGATAATGGTGTTCAAAAAAAAAAAAAAAAATAAATAAATAAATAAAAAAGAAAAAACATAATTAAGAAGGTTGTATTTTTGTGCGAATGTTGGCTTTCTCCCCCAATCTTATAAAGCAATAAGATTAAAATTTACATACGTGTATGGGAATAAATATGTGGAAGAGACAAAATATGAATACAATGGCTTGGTGTTTGACAAAAGATCGATAAATCGTTGAAGTATTTTACGATTAAGGCATAGAGGAGACATGAGAAAACATAGAGGAGAAATGTTGCAAATGCACCCCAATTAAACTCGACAGGACCGTATAGCAAAGCAGTATATTTCATTCTAAAATATTGGATAAAAACAAGGAAAAAAAGTATAGTACAAAACGTCACAATGTTATTTTAAGCAAATTCATATTTTTAATTCTTCATTTTGTAACTGTATAAGATCAATTATTCATAATACGTAAAGTGTTTGAAAATAATAAATTTTAAATCAATTACTGGAATCTTTTTGTATAATGATGAAAATAATTTTTATTTCGTTCTAAATTAGAGATAACACATAAATTTTTTAAATAAAATTTATAACCGATATCGTAATGCACTTTACTTTCTTTTAAGAATAATTAAAATAATTAAAATAATTTATATCGGTCATTCTCCATCTTAGATGAGCTGCAATGCCACAAAAGCTGATTGGTGTTAATACTGTCTTGTTAGATTATGCTGAACATGGAGTTTTACAAATGCTATGATAAAAATTGGATACAGGCAGAAATTCATTCTTGCTTAGGTATTACCTGATTAATGAATACAAGCTTTTTGAAATTAATTGCTTTTCAGAAAAATTATATGTAACTAAAGACTTCTACGTTATTTTTTTAGAAAAAAATTGTACATTTTATTGTAAACATTAAGCACTAATACTACATTTTCATTGAAAAATCAAACTTGACCATTTTTGAAAATTTTTAACTATACATAACACATTACAACAATGAATGTGTTTCTGAATACAGAATGATCAACAAGTATGTAAGGGTTACATATAACTTTTTATTAAATTATATTGCACATTTAAGCATGTTTTAGTTTTCTGCTTCAATCATTAATAATGCGTTCACTAGACCAAACAAATACTTGTCTAACACAACCCACATAAAAGTGTTTTCTTATAAAATAAATGGTATATTAAGAATGCTATTATATTAATATTTTGCCCTCTCGTTCAGATACTAGTCAATGAGTCTTTACCGAGTATTCCACATTAAGTTCATGAGGGTAAAAATAATGTTTAACTATATATAATGAATAGGAAACAAGATAAAGTGAACAATTAACAAACAAAAAAAATAATAGTTGCAAATCTGAACTGGTCATCAAGTTATATTTATAATAATGGCAAACGCTTCACTCTAAAATCTCGCTTCTCGTTTCCAATTTTGTATATTATACTCACTGTGGACAGGTCGGGTACAAAGTCCTGAAAACACCCAGCTATTCAGAACTTTGTTGATGAAAATGTATACATAGTTTATTCACGATAATACAGAGTGCAACGCATAATATTATGATAAATTATGAATGTTTTTTAAGTATACAAAACTAATTATTAATAGTGTTTATAAAACATTTAACCATATAAATAAATCAAATACTAAATGAAATTTAGCATATTTTTATTCTTTTAATTATTAACATTCTAAATTAAATATTAAGTATTTAGTATAAAAATTATTTTTTTTAAAAGTAATTCAAGTAATCATACATATATTTCATAATTGTAATATATGCAGTTTGACTTTAATATTTCAACTATGTAAAAATATTAATTAGGATGTTAAATTATTTTTGTGAAACAGATAAATATTAAATCTTTATAATAATATAATACTTGTATATAATGAAAAGTAACTTATATTTTTTCATTGAAAAGTTTGTTTTCTCAATTTCTTTTTTTTTACCAGTTACTAGTCACTGCATTATCCATTTTGATTTTGTTATTAGAATGAGTTATATGAATGTGAAATTAAGAGAATCAAAATTCATTGATTTTTTAAATGTTTTTGAAAATTTAATTTTTTAAATTATTATAGCTTTATACTAAACTTTAAATAATATTATAAATATATAAGATGCCCTGTTACTAATCATCATCAATCGTTCTTACACCGTGGGTTATCTAATAATTGATATATATTGATATAATTATAATTGATAACCTTAGTGTTCTTGTAAGACATTGCCTGGAATTTAATTTGTATTTAATTTTATTAATAAATATTTTTTTCAATTTTATTTATCACACATTAAATAAACAAATGAAATATATCTTCAAATACATTTAAAATTAATTTTTCTTGATCACAAAAAGTTTTTTTTCTATAACTTTTTTGAAACTCCTTAGAATGAAATGATGACTCGAATACATACAATGCTGATTTTTTTTTAATAAGTGCATTTATAATGATAATGATGATTTGATATGCTCCGAACTCGCTTATTGATCCCCTTGGAACAAGCTATTAAAATATGAAAAAAAAAAAGAGTAGAAATAAGGAGCACCGCAAGTTACCCTGAATTTCCACTCGTTGGACTTCATGACAAATTGACTCTTAGATGAGTCTGACTTGTCCCCAACATCACCTCCCTGCGAAGACATGAATAGTAGAAAATTTTTACAGGATATCTAAAAATGCTAAATGTTTAAAATAAAATGTTTTTTTTTTAAGTCAAAAATTTTCCTTTAAATAATAGTAAAATAATTTCCATGAATATATTAAGAAAATCAAGAATAACTTTTAAAATAGTCATTCTTGTTTTAAGAAATAATAATGTTGATGGATGCTGTAAAGAAATATTTTAATTAAAAAACTAGTTCTTTCTCAAACAGAATTCATTAGTGCATTGGAGAATGATTTAATATTTGTGAAGAGAATTGAGTTCTTACTATATAAAAAAAAACTAGTTCAATGGACTGTAATATTGTCATTATATTGCTCAATAAATGTGGTGGTTTTAATTACATAAGACTATAATTTTCATTGCAAATGTTGAGCAAGAGTAATGTCATACTGTTAGTATAATTGCATTCAGATAAAAATAGATATATGTATATCTTTTGACATTCACTTTGAAAGCAGGTGATTCAAAGAAGCGATGTACCTTGATCTCCAAATTTAAAATATAAAAAGTATTTATTATTATGAAAGATTTCTAAACATAAATAAAATTATAAAAAGTTTTATAAAATCATTTGAAAGGAACAGTTTCATCTGTATTGATAAAATAAAAACAAAAATTCAACATATTTTAATATTTCATATTCAATGTTTCAGATCAATATTTAATAACTTAATAAAAATATAATAAATATTGTATATGATGCAAGCAATTTTATTTTCAAGAATGGAAAAGTTTTTCAAAATATTATAAAAAGAAAGAAAGCAAATGCAGAGGAATAAAATTGCATTTTTATTTTAATAATATTAAAGAAAGAAGAATTACAAAAGTTTTAGAGACCAATAAACCAGATTCATATTTAGAATTCTGCGGACAATGCATACCTTATCCTTTTTGTCCTGCCTGGCATAGGGGAAGCAAGGAATGACAGCAGTTACTCGAGATGCAGATGCAATTTTGCACGCATTGATCATAATCAACAACTCCATAAGATTGTCATTAACTTCTCCACTCCCACTTTGCACAATATAAACATCTTCTCCCCGAACAGATTCTCCAATTTCGACACTAAATATTAAAGTAATTAATTTAATTGCTAACTTATATTAAATAAATAAGAAGTCTAATTTATAATTAAATAATTAAATTAATTCACAATATATTCAAACCAAAAGTATGAATTGTAATCTTTGTATCAATATTTATTTTTAATTTTTATAATAGTATGAAAATTGGTAGTTATAAATAATCAATGATATTAATTAACTTAATTATTTAAAATAATTTTAATAATGTAGAATTTTAAAAAAATATAAATATGTATGAATACTTTATTATTATTATTATGAATTAAGCAATTCAATTCAAATTTATTTATTCCTAATACATATATACATTAAGACACAGTTTTCTTTCAAATCTACAATTCAGACAACAATATCAAGAAACAATACGTTTCAAATTTGTTATCTTGTTTTTTTAATGTACTATCAGCTGTTAAATATTCTCTTGCAGCTGTAACTTTATACTTTACACTTATGGTTGTATACATAAATTTATTCATAACTCAAATAAATTTTGATATTCTTCAAATATCTTGAAAATTATTTGAAAATGTGAATAGTTCTCAATTAATCCTCTACTATTATGAGACAAACAAAATTTATAAAAAGGAATCTGATTTATTTGCGCGATTAATATATATATATATATATATATATATATATATATATATATATATATATATATATATATATATATTTTAGTTAATAAACCAGTCTTGAAATTGGTTAAACAAAAAAATAAAATTTTCAAGTATTTTAGTATACATCGGTCCTCCAATCGTCTGTATAGAAGGGCATTAAAAATTAGTCTTTATATATGCGCCCATGATGTATGTATCAGCTCGTGTTACTATGATGACATTGGTGAAAAATTGCCTTCGAATTTACAGCATTATTTTTTTCACGGCTACATTAAATTATGTATGGAAATAAATTTACAGCCTTTAACGTAATAACGCGTTAGTACGAGCGGCAATGTATTAAGTTTCGAGCATCAAACAGCATCATCAGGTGGGCAAGCAAAGCGATGTGCGAAAAGGTATATCGGGAGAGTAATAAAGGATGATAATCGAACGTAAACTTTCGGGCTTTCTTGGCGCGCTCGGGGGAGCACGTGGTCGCGAAAATTGACAAGAGAAATAAATGCATTTTGCGATTGCATCATTATACGAGGTATAATGATAATGATCGATCTTCAAATCTTTCGGCGCGCGTTTAGATACATATAAAACCAGGTAATGCAGAGAGCCGCTCTCGTCCCCTCTCCTTCTCGCTCGCCTCCCTCGCGAATGCGAGGCAGCAAAAAAAAGTACTCAATAAAATATAAGTAATATTATCGTCTGTTATACTATAATAAGTTATAACGACAAAATAAGCTATATATTTGATCGGCGCACGCGATACGAAATTGTAGACCCATTATCATCGGTTCTCGAATAACCGCAAAGATGCGGCTTCCGCGGTTCCGCAAGACAAGAGAAAGGGACACATATATATTATAAATAATAAGTATATAATATAACAATAAGCGAGAGAAAGAGGGAATATATGCGAAAATTATATATATATATATATATTATGTATATATATATATATATATATATATATATATATATATATATATATATCGTCTAGACTGCAGATATAATGTGTGTGTATATATGCATGCATGTACGTAGATATATATATATATATATATATAAATGTGTGTGTATATATACCATGTTTCGAGGTTGCTGAATTTTTTCGTGACGACCTTGCCAATGTCGATGCCGAGCCTGTCGACAATTCGCTGCGCAAGGTCCGGGTGCGAGGTACCGCTGAAAACCTTGATGTTCGGCATTCTGCTCCGTAGATAGCCGCTGTGTGGCTTCTCCAAGTTTGCCCGTAACAAACTCTTTGCGCGCACTGGCTGAGAGACGGGCATCACTGGCTCCACGGCGCGGCGCACATTATTATAGCGGCCGCGTGTGTATAGTTATTATATAGTGTGTATATATAATATATATATATATATATATATATACACATAGTAGCAATCGCCGACGTACGTACGTCGCGCGGCGTGGAGAGAGAGAGAGAGAGAGAGAGAGAAAGAGAGAGAGAGAAGCCCCGCCGATAGACGTCGCAGTCGTCGCGTGCAAACACGCGCACACCGCAGGTATTTGCGATGCCCAAGTCCCACCATCAGCCAGCCAGCAGCAGCAGCAGCAACAGCAGGGAAGACGCGAGGAATATAGAAGGAAAAAAGAAAAAACACAAAGTATAGAAATTAATTATAAAAAAAAGATATATATATATATATATATATATATATATATGACCAGAATATGACATATGCATGTATGGCCACGTATATATGTAGTTGCCTGCTTTATGTGTGTCTGTGTGCGCTGTGTTTAAAATCCGTGATTATAAATCGGAGCACATGCATTCTTATAATTAAATTACCATGCATATTCGTTGTATTCTGTAAGTAGTAACAGTAGGGAAGAGGGACTGCGCGCGCGCGCGACTTCTTGACGAACTTCACCAATTTGGACCAATCGGAATGAAACGTAGATATTCGCAACGGATGTGACGTATTCCGCCTCCAAATGCACTGATTTATATACATGATTTACCGCATCGTTAAACATTTATAGTACATCTATACTGATTTTTGATCCCTACTGCAGTGTATATATATATACTGATGTATTGATTTAATTGCATATTTTTTATACTGATTTATTAATATTTTAAATTCTTCTGTATGTTTTTCATTTTTCATTTATATAAATCACAATAGTTTTACGACAAAATTAATTATACAGATGCAGAAAAAAATAACAGTAGTGTGTCTCTTAAAGATTATAAAAATATCAATTATCAAATCATCTTGCAATTTTTGAATAATTTTGGAAATATAGAATTGATAAAATGAATCAATATTTATGATTTATAAATAAAAGAAATTAAGAATAGAAGCTAAAGAGATAAAAAAACAATTTCTGATTTTATTCATGGCGGTTGACTATATCAATTTTAACTATATAAATCCACGTCTTTTAAAACTTTATAGAAGCCTTTAAATGGATCGATATTCGGCCCAAAAAAAACACACAAATTCAGTATCAAGATATTATACAATGTAAAAAATATTCCTATGTATTATTATAAGGATAATTTAATGTGATCTAGCAAGAGTGATATCATGAAAATTTATTGAAAAACTTTCATTTACCTACAATTTTATTAGTTTTTACTCAAATCAAACTCAAATCGAAACATTCAAGAACTATTTTTATAATGCTTCATACGTTGTACTAAAATTTTCTGCTGTTTCACAAAAAAATTTCAAATGCCTGCAATAGATAGAATATATGTACACAATAACATTATCGTACAATGGAATAAAAAAAATTAATTATAATACAGTTTCAAAACACCTGCGATGGGCACCGAAAATATGTCAAAAGTTCTAAAAAGTATAATTGGCAGTTTTTTCCATTTTGTAGAAAAATCATAAAGTTAGATCGTATATATAACGCACGTGCGGTTACTATGTGTGATGTTGATAATAATTGTATTTTTCGACGATCTTTTTTTTGATTCTCAAAGTTTTAGATTATGCGACAATTACATATATATATATATATATATATATATATATATATATATATATATATATATATATATATATACGGACGGAACCAAAAGCAATACCAGCCCACATTTTGTTACTATCCCTGTTGTTCTTTGGGGGTTACACATCTTTCATTCGCTGTCATCGTGGAATGATGTAACTCCGGCAGAATTTTTATTAAACAGTGTCACGAGGGCATTGTTTAAATTGCAATCGACGAATCCTTATTAGACATATAACAATAATTGTTTAATATTTAATAGCGATCGAACTTTATTTATGAAAAATATATAGACCATCAGATTTGAATGTTCCATAAATATATTTAAAAAAGTTTGTCTTTTTTTAAAAAGTTAAAATGCTGCTATTTTGTCAACTTTGGCTATATATACTTGTAGGAGTGCAATGAATGAACAATACTTGAAAAATTCAACACTATACTTTCTGTGGAAATCTTCATTGATCCTTAAAGCATATATATATATATATATATATATATATATATATATATATATATATATATACCTGGAGGTAGCACATCATCTTAAAAAGTGGAGGACGATTTTCAAATCATGCGACAGAGTGAGGGACAGAGAGAGAGAGAGAGGGAGAGAGAGAGAGAGAGAGAGAGAGAGAGAGAGAGAGAGAGAGAGAGAGAGAGATGAAATGGTATATAACTTTTCTGTCTCTCTCACACAATTACCTTGATTGGCTATGGCGCTAATATAAGCATGCATAGGTGGTTTTATTCGAAAAGAGGCTCGCAAGTAAAAGTATTGTTTTTATTATAAATAGTTTTATTAAATTATATTCAATTTGATATTTTAATAACAAGTAAGGAGTTCATTTTTTAATGAATTTATTATTTAACTGTTTGCTTTTGTTCCACTTTAACTAAATATATATATATATATATATATATATATATATATATATATATATATTAAAAATATTTAATAAAAGAACTTTTTAAATTTTGGTAATATTCATTGTTTTTGAAATGACACATATTCCTCTGTATAATATTTAAAATGTACTATTGCATTTTTTAAAATTTTAATATTTTGTAATCCAAAAATTCAAACTATTACTTGTTATTTTTGGGAGAAGTTATCGATCAAATTCAGCTTTTCGTGAGAGAGATAGAAAATATAAAATAATTATCTATCTTTTTCGCACTGTACGAAAACTGCCCTCTGTTTCTCCATTTAACATGCCACTTTCAGCCCCAGGCATTTCTATAAGCATTAAATCATACCTGAATAATTTTATATAAAAAAGTTTTAACTCCACAATTTCAACAAAATATAGCTGACGATAAGAGAACGTCAAAGCAATAATACTGTCAAGTAGGGTAATATGTAAAATGATCATTGTTAAAACTATTGTTTATTGAAATTTTTTTTAACAAATTTGAACTTTAATAAACAATGATTTTTTAATTGATGTGCATATAATTTTGGAAGCTTAATCTTGTAGTTTATCTTTTTAAGAAAAAAAATTGTCCGGTATATAAAACATAGTAATTGCTATTCCTATATTTGTTTAAACAACGCTCTATATTATTTAATTAACGTTTAACAAACAAGAAAAGGCCATAGGTGTAACTTTATATATATAAGCTTCAAAATATATATAAGAAAAGATTTTTCTTCTTCAAATTTTCATATTATTTTGTATATTATAATTAAAAGGGTGGTAATCTCAGTAAATGCGTGATGAATATTTGCTCTTCTAAACAGTATATATATATATATATATATATATATATATATATATATATATATATATATAATATACACTGAATTGTATCTATAATTATTTCTTATTATTTCTTATTAATCTTTAATCAAACTAGTATAGTAATTGTGTGATCGCGTTATCTTCTTCCAAAAAATCTTACAGAGCATCAAAGATTATTAATTGAATGTATAAGTCACGTGCGTGGACTAATATACTTTACTTAATGTGGAGAATGTTGACATACCGGTTCTTCCCGTTACCTTAGAATGAAATCACACACACACACACGCGCGCGCGCGCGCGTGCGCGCATTATAAAATGACAAAGTTTATAATTGTTACTTAAAATTTTATAAGTTTTTTTTATATTTCTCAATTTATTTATATAGAATTTTCAGCAGTATCAATATATGATGAACTTACAGGATGAACACACACACACGCACGCAACACGCTCACACATATAATTTAAACAAGATCTCATTATAATATTACATAACTCATGTGCCATAGCACGCGCACACGCGCGCGCACACACACACAAATGAAAAAATATACGCAAGAATAAATATAAATATAAAATCTTTTATGTATAAGTATTATATATACATATGCATATATTAAATGTATTTCGAAAATTGTAAAGTCAGACGTACACCCAATTTAGTCACGCCCGCGGATTAAAAATAATTTTCAAAATAATAATTATACTAATATAAATATGAGTTGGTTGTTTGTGCTTGAAAACATAATAATTTTAATACTTAATGTTGAATCAATAATATTGTATAAATTTGTTTTAGATACAATTTTTATTAAAATAATTATAATCTCTGCTACTTTTTAATATTCAAAATCTTGTAGGGATGTTCCAACAACAATGGCTGCAGGGATACTTATCAGTATATTCTCTTCTTTTTTATACAGAATAAATTGATTGTTAATTGACATTAATATTGAATTTATTATTACTTTGAAAAATATATAGAAAGTGAATATTAATCTCTGGAATTTAATCTAAATTCATTCAAAAAAGTTATTCAGAAATAGCGACTTATACTCATAATAAACTTTTTTAACAGTGGTGAAATTAATTGATAAAAATAATGCATACAGAGAGTTAATCTATATATATAAGAATATGTAAAGTCCATAATATGTTGTGTATTACAACGTATAGGTACCTGATTTGTTCTTGATTGTATTTTCAATTATCAAATCAAATTAACGTACAAAATGTTGGAAATATATTCTTGTTAAAAAAGAGAATGATTGACAAGCTATCCTAATAACAAAGTAATTAATTTATATTTTGGTAGATGCATATATTATTAATTTACCATTTGTCTAGAGTTCTAAGATATTATCGTCATATTTTACCTTCATTAAAATTTTCTAATGACAATAAGGACTTGGAGACGGAGACATATATTTTTCACAATAAAACGCTTATATAATATTATAAATTAACTAAATATAATAATAATCTAACGATCAATACAACTATGAAATTAATGAAGAGATTATAACAAATATCGATACTAAATTAATGAACGATAACATAGAAAATAAAACAAAGCATCTTGATGTGAAGAATTTGCAACTAACTTGAATTGGCAATAAACGTCGTATCCAAGCAAAGCGAACCCTTATAATGCATACAATTTATACAATAAACTTATTTTTTATACAATTTAAATTTGAATAGGCGTGACGCTTGCATTTTTATTTTTGTAATTTCTTACATTGTAATGTGCATTTTTACGAAAATAAAATGCCCCGCTCATTTATGACATCACGTGCGACAAGTATTATACCTAAAATTACCTACTCGTAATTCGTCGAAACGAATAATTTATTAATCTTAATTTCTCATAAACAAAACATGGATATGCTGTAAACATGCAAATTAAAGCCGAATGCACAGCTAATAGAGGGGCTCGGACTACGGAGGACACTCAGTACATATTGCGATCTCAAGCCGCGAACTTGATCAGTATTGCAAAAGACTATTCTTCTTGAAAAAAATTTTTTTTCTCGAATTTTTGACTCCTATAAGAATGTTAATGTTATTTTATTATTTTATTTCTCTTAAATTATAATAACTTGTATTTCACTGGTCCATAATATAATTTTTCAGAAGTTAAGCCGTCATAATATAGTTTATCGTGTATTATTAATTACTTTTAACATCTAAATAACTATAATTATTATTTTTTTTATTTCATCATTTTTATCGCTCTTGATTACCTCATCTTTAATTCTTTATATATATATATATATATATATATATATATATATATATATATATATATATATATATATAGTGTGTACGTTATATATCGACGATGGAGCGATTCCGAGTTCCGACCACCACGAAGCTAATGAATGCTCCGATGAACCAATCATATACATAAATGCAGATGATGACGTATATTGTTTACGGGGTATCGTTTTCAGTGTGAAAATGTTCTTTTCTCGCACCCGTGCGCATCGGATGAGCTCGTTATATTCAATTTCTTAAGACATTCTTTATTTGGAGGTCTAGATATCTTATGCGTACATGCACACATATATACATACATATATCTGATGTCAGATAAATACACACATGCGCACGCGCGCGCACACACACACACACACACGCGCGCGCGCGCGCACGCACACTCTCTCTTTTTTCGATGCATAACTATTTGGTGTCTTATAAGCATTTATGACATTTTGTATATTATACTAAATACTTCTAGATCACATCGTCAATCCAGAATTAAAGCAGACTTTCAAAAGTAAAAATAAATAACGCAATTTTTCGATGAAAATAAGAGAAAAAGAGATAACATTAAAAGAATCAGACAGAAGCGTTGAGCTTTCGCAAAACATTGTACTAATATATAATTTCATTAATTATATGAAGGCTAGTATAGCTCATATTACATACCTTTTGATAAAGTAGAATTCTCATTTTATTATATATGGTATAAACGATTATACTACTATTAGAAATGTTCATTCATATACATTAATATAGTTCATAGAAAAATCCATGTAATGTAATTTTTACCACCATGCATAAAGATAAATTTCAAATCAAAATTATTTAATAATTGAATTTGGAAATGTATCTAGATAAGTTAATATTGGTTATGTAAATATTTTATTATGTAATATTTCGCATATCGGTCTCCAGTGAAGATTTATTTATTTATTTTACATTTTGCTTTACTCTGTTTCCTCTTCGCAATCCCAGATTGCTAATTATAGTATATAATAGTAATTATATTACAAATAAATATATAATACTGCATTATATTTCAAGTTATTTTGTTCTTAATTTTCTGATCAATATAGTATTAAGAATATATGTTTACCATTACCGTTCTTATAATTCTTATATGACCATATGAGCTAGTAGATATTTTTCATAGGAAACTTCAATATAAAAGAATTGAGCTTTCTGTTTGTTTTTTTTTTTTTTATGAATAACGCACAAGCTTTCGATCAATCGTAAGAATTTTTGAGCTGTACGAACCCAAAAATATGTATATTTGTGTAACATGTTAATTACAAATCTTTAATTATTAGAACTACTATTTTACTCGCTGCACCAATAGTTTTGCTCTAGACCTCCAATATTTATTAATCAATTTATTTGAAAAATAAGCTACGATTAGGAGCTCTTCATTTTTTTTTTATTAAAAGATTTAACGATAATGAGAATGATACCCAAATTTATTGTATTCTTTTTTATTTCTATATCTTTCTAGTATGCTCTTTTATGATAAATTATCATCAATACACACACGCGCGCGCACACACACACACACATATTTACAGATGCATATACGTACAACACACACACACACACACACACACACACACACACACACACACACACACACACACACACACACACACACACACACACACACCTATATGGATAATAATATATATATTATTAATAATTATAAAACTGTAATTATGTCGACTGTTGTAAATTCAATTAATAAATGTTATTATCGGTCTTACAAACTTTATACAATAATCTAATGATAGTTATATAATGTTAGTCAGACTGTCGTTGTTTATAATCACCTACGTAGAATTTGAAATAAAATTACTATTAAACATAAAAAGAAATTAAAAAATACAATAAAATAAACATAATCTGTATGCTAAGTTAGGAGAGGATAATCTGACTGCCCCCACCACCTAAATTTACCGTATCTTTTTGTATCCGCGCCATGAAACTGCCTCCGACGTTTCGAACCGCTTCGGTTCATCTTCATGGACTAAACTCTGGTGATTGTCGTGGCAGGTTCTCAGGTTATCATTTACTAACTTAGCATATATATTATTTTTATTTTATTTTTTATGTATTTCTATTTTGATTAATAATTTTTTTTTCAGATTCTACGGGGAAGGGGGTTATAAACAAAGACAGTCTTACTGACATTATATAATTATAGTTACATTATTATCTAAAGACCGTAAGACCATTAAAAATATTTGTTAATTTAATTATTTATATATCATTAATTTTATATTGTTTCAAATATTAGTTACATATCAGTGTTACTATCTCTAAAATAAGTATGTAACCATACAAAAAACTAAGCATTAAAAATTCATTATTTTTAGTTTAGAATAGAAATATTTATAGAATGAATTTCAAATTAAAATATTAAACATCATAAAAAATTTCAGCTGACTTTTTAAATAAATAGCGTTAAATATTTTATATAAAAAATATAGATTTGACGCTTACTTCTTTAGAATGCTTTATATCATACGATATCTATTAAGTTCTAGGACTCATCTGTGGTCAAGCGTATCAACCAACCTTTCTGAAAAATTCAGAAGTAGTTCTAGTTTTATTATTTCTGAAAGGATGTACAAGAACATCCTTTTACAGAAAGTAAATTCGAAAGAATGATCTGCAAGGGAACAAGTCGATGGATAATTTTTAAAAAGATTTTGCCATCCTTTCAGAAAACTTTGATATTATTTCAGAAGGAGTTCTAAAAGCACTCATGGAATGTTCTTCCATGAATCCTTTCGGAAATATTCCTGAAAAAATATTATAGTTGTATCGAGTTGTTCAACGACCAAATCTTCTTTCACAAATCTTTTCAGAATTCCGTCAAAATACTTTCACGGTGGTGTCAGCCACCCTATTTTGGAATTATTTCAGAAAAAGCTCTTGTTTTCTTTGATGGATTCGTTCAGAAAGATTTTTGAAATAATCCTTGCAAAAACTAATATCGTGACTTTCGAAAAGTTATTTCACATAATCTTCGGAATACTCTCATGATTGCTGTCATAATATTATTCCAGAATTTCTTTCCGCGAATTTTATCAGAAACATATCTGTGAATTCTTGAAGAAATAATTCTTTGCTTTCTGTGAATAATCTTAGAAAGACTTTCTAAACCAATCTTTTAAAGGACTTGATAGGTGACGGAAAGCTGTTTCACAAATTCCTTCGGAATCCTTTCGTGAATCCTTACTATTAAAATAAATAAGATTATTCTAGAATCCCTCTTCGTGAATTTTTTCAGAAAGACTTCTTAATTCCATTCTCTCAATAATTTTAATAACAATTTCTAAACAAATCTTTTGAACGAGTTTGTAAATGACGGAAAGCTGTTTGACAGGTCATCCTTTCAGAATCTTTTTGCGATATTATTTCCGAGTCCTAGGATGTTTGCTAATGTATAATATATTTTTACACTGATCTGAAACTAATTATTTCGATTATACGAACGTGAATTTAATTACTTTTATAAAATTTAGGGCTTGGCAATTATATGTCTCGACATTTATTAAGTTTATATTATTGGTTTATGAAATTATTTGGCAAATGCATATATTGAGAATAATTAAAAAGTACAAAACCATTGGACTTTAATAATGTAAAAAGCAAATTTAAATTATGTTATTTAGTGTTTTTAAAAATATTTATAAATTTTATAGTATAGTGAAAGAAATGAGGAAAAAACTGTTAATATTATATTATTTTTTATATTTTTATGAAGTCTTGTTATTTAAATAGCAATACTAAAGTATACACGTATTTTAATAATGATTTTCGTACTCTTTTGAACTTGACTAATATATTCTACATTGGTAATTTAAAGTGTATAATTTTAGATATGTAAGATAAAACAAACTTAATATCTTCGATTCTTCAATAAAATTAGGTTACAGCGGCGGATTATAGGTTTGAGAGGCCCGGTACTAACTAAATTAAAGTAAATTTTGAAAAGAATTTTAGATGCTTTAAGATGCGACGTAATAAGAAACACGCATAGTATAACTTTATTAGTAACTTTTATTACTATGTACCGTTTACACTAATTTAACATTTTCTATAATTTTATAAATTATAATTCTATTTATTTTTTTTTAAAAGAGTTTCTAATATTTTTCACGACTCGACCACATACCACTGATGCTTCGGATGATCTTGAGGCGGAGATATTGTACTTTTAACCCAGAAATATTGTTTACGCCGAAAAAGTTATAATAAAAAAAATTAGAACAAAAAGTTAGAATAAAAAAAATTTATTTTGATATACCACATTTAGCAAAATATTTATTGAATTTTTGGTATATTTCAATATCAATTCGGAGGATAATTTTCATTGAATTTTTATCAATTCTGCTATGGAAATTCAATTTCCGTCAAAAGCTACCAGACGAAATTCATAATCAGCACCTCAAAAAAATATTTGTATCCAAATTTGAGACAAAATTGAGTGTAGGGACTAATCGAATACAGTCACACCACTGCCGCTGAAATTTTTCCGCAAAGATATCAGTTGCACCGAAAAAACGTGTCGATAAAAAATCTGTATTTTGATGAAATATGCACAACTTCTGTTTGAAATATCTTTTAAATTTTTCTCGTATTTTCTGACATAAGTGAAGAAAATGATAATTTTCTGTGCCAAACCAATTGTGACATGCCAGACCAGCGCTAAGGCACCCCTAAAGTCCCTGCCTTAATCCGCTTCTGCGTTTGTATGATCCATCCACAATATATAATAAATCCACCGGAAAATATACAAATCGTGATTTTTCAATATTCCGAAAGCAGTATATACATATATATATATACAGTATATACATTCAATTATTATAATTACACAAAACTATTGATTTGACTAATTATATAAAGATGTCGATATAAAGAATTTCAATGGTTTCAAGTCGACTTGTGTTCTTAATTTTATTAAAATTTTGAATAATTATTATATTATGTTTCACATATAGACTATACGTGCAGCATATCTTTGTAATAATAAATTTATTTAGCCACCATAATTAATTTAATTTATATGCTAATTAATTATCGACTGGGATGAGCTATTTAATGTAATGATATTATATTTACTAGAAATTTTCTAAATACAATTTCATTTTAGATAACTAAAAGTTGTTATAGAGATTTTTCCCATATTCCATATATAAGTAATCTTATCTTTGAACTTACTATGTAATACATATAAAAATCAAAAGTGTATTTCATGGATCTTAGCCTTTTTATCATATATAAATAAGTATATAAAGCTCTCGGATATCTACCGTTTAGAGTATGCACTATATACCTATATTTTTTTAGTGAGCAACTCCATTAATGTTTAAAGCGTGGTTTTGAAAAATATTATATATATATATATATATATATATATATATATATATATATATATATATATATGTATGTATGTATGTAGGGCGAATATATTATTGAAACTTTCGCAAGGTCATATATACAATTTTTTATGAAGAGATATATATTTTTTTCGATGACTATTATGTATATACATATAGCTGTTCTTTAATTCGTCTTCGATATGTAAAATAATAATAACGATAAAAATCAAAGAAAAGTTTTTGAAAACATGAACCCCGATAGTCTTTGTTTTCAGATGTCAGGCTGCAGTTTTCAATAAGAGTTTAGTGCATATATATATATATATATATATATATATATATATATATATATATCACAAATGTAGCTTAATGAATTTGAAAATTACTAATATAGTTCTTTTGAAAATATATGCAGGTAACAAAAAGTGTATGGAGAAATAAATACTGGATAATGCTGAGATATGTTATAATGTGCTATAGTATATATATAATGAAATATAGCATTCTATAGACTCTTTTTTTTACCTGCTTTACTTCACTGTATAACGCTGATTGGTTGACACTATATTTGCTGTGTGTAACTATTATATATATGTTGACTATCTGTGCCCACCAAACGATAGAAATCCGATGTTATATACTATTATACATATTGAAATGATACATCAGAGTATGTAATTTCTACTTTTTCATTCGCTCATACATAAAAATCCCGTGAAATGGCCGCTATAAAATCTAAAAAAATATATATATATATATCACAGTAAAATCAATCTACATATGATTTAAACAATATTAATGAAAGAATCAAAATAAACGAAATACAAATCGAGGTTTTGTTTTATACTTGCACGTATATATATATATATATATATATATATATATATATATATATATATATATATATATTACATTTAAATGAAATAATAGAAATATAACTCACCTCAAAATGAATTAGTGAAATACCCGAAGGTATTTATCAAAATAGTACTTTGCCCAACTTGAGCGAAATACATACTGACTAATATATGAATAAACAATTTGATCTAAAGCTGTGTGTGTGTGTGTGTGTGCGCGCGCGCGTGCGTGTGTGTATTATGCATTATATGGGTATAATTTAGTACTGGCAAATAAACCAAAACAAAAATAAAATTTAATTTGACGTATATTAGAAGCGTCGAACTTATTGCTTCTGGATAATTACATGAGGCTATATGGTTCGAGTAATTAGATATTCCCGCAATTTTCCCAATGGTTTAAATTTGTCAACGGGCTCTGATAAATTTTTCGGTAGTGGCAGTTACCCTGTAAATATGCCCTGTGTATTAAGGATCTTTTTAATTTGTTGAAAATAAATAGTAGAACAAAATAATATACATAGGGGATTTAAGTATGGAATACGTATAGACTAATTATTCTAGCATTGAAATGCTAGAAATATTTCAAAACATGTTTAACTATTGATTCGTTCCAAAAGATATGTAATATATTATTATAGAAAAAATAAATACTAATTAATAAATATCTTTTATAGGTCTTACAGTCTAATAAAAATTAAATTAAAAATTAAAAATTAAATTAAAATTATAATGAATTAAAATTATAAAATTAAAATTATTATAATTTAATTATAAGATTAAAAGAATTTTTCGGAAATATAACATTCAAATTTTCTTTAAAAATAGCAATAATTTGAGTAGATTGTTAATAATTGCAAAGATAGGGATGATTTATGCATAAAATCAGGAGTTGTTTACAAGATTAATTGCATGGATTGTGATAAATACTATATTGGACAAACAGGTAGATATTTAAAAAAGAGAATTTATGAACATAAATATAGTTTACGTAGCTCACATATTACTTCCGGTTTAAAAGAGCATTGTTTAAAGTTTTTACATTCTTTTGATTTTCTGAATGTGGATATTTTGGAACATGGTATTAAGAATAAGTATAAAAGGGAGAGTCTTGAAAGTATTCACATTTCCAGGAATCGAAATAATATGAATTTAATGTTAGAGTCTGGTAAATTGGACAGTGTTTATCATTCCTTATTAAATTGATTGGTTTTGAACAATTTGTGTAGAGGGGGAATTTATATTTAATTTACTAAATTTGGTGGTGGGGATGGGGTATATATAGATTAGAATATAAGGTTTAGTTTAGTTCCTTATGAGGAGCCGTAGCGAGCTCGAAACGTTGGACTACGTCTTCAATTAGGTAAGGGCGGTGGGGACAGCCAGACTGCACTTTACTAACAAAAATTTTTTCAACTAATTTTATTTTCAGATTAGTCTAGGGGGGTGATTGTAAATAATGACAGTCTGACGGTCATTATAATTTTAATTTAATTTTTAATTTTTAATTTAATTTTTATTGGACTGTAAGACCTATAAAAGATATTTATTAATTTGTATATGGACAGTCGACATAAGTACAATTAAATTATGTTTAAAAATAAATAATTATTAAAAACTATAATGCTAAATACATCAGGCACGAATATAATATATTAGTATAGGATATAAAAAATTTTAAGGCGCATTCCTTATTCCTTGATATTTATGCTGACATAGAATTCATATTGGGTAAATATATATATATATATATATATATATATATATATATATATATATATATATATATATATATAGATTATATGGTAAGAAGTATATGTCATCATATAGAGCTCCGTAGCTGATTAGTGACGGTCTAAATAAAAGAAACTTTTGAAAAGAGCTAGGAAAACTGCACCCTCGCGATAGCGGTAGTCGAATACTCTTGTAATCCCTGGATGTTCGGTGAAGCCAGGCAATTTTTGGAGATGCGACGTTACGTTGTTGGGCTATTATCGTCACATTTTTCGATCGAATCTTTGCACGTGTACACCGGGCTATGTAGTACAGCAGTAAAAATTATGAATCCGATAAAAAAATTTATAATTCATTAATTAAAATAAATATTAAGTCAATGAATTTTTATAATAATCCATAATAATTATATTAATTTTTTAGCTGGTTACAGCTTATATCTAGTTTCAACGTTTCAACCTTGTAGATTTTCAACATAACCGAAAATACATTTATGCGATACTAATTATATCACGGGTGTTAAATAATAGATTGAAAAAAAGGATTTAGAAAATATATGAAACGATTTTTCCGGTCATTACAGCCGAATAGATATATTTTCTAAATCTATTTATTTAGGTATTATTCAACGCTCGTAATATAATTAATATCGACATAAATGTATTTCTCGTTACTGCGAATATAAATACCTTATTTTAGGTCTCTTCATAACGAAACAGTTCGTTCACGGCTTTAAAATGTTACTAATTCCATTAGTAAATCTAACTTATATTTATATATATATATATATCTATATATATATATATCTAAACTTATATATATACATTATATGTAAACAGGAAATATAGTAAAGATGTGAAATATATATATTTTTTTTCACGCGTCTCCGAGAAATTTTTCGAAGCGTATATCATTATATAATATCACGGTAGAAGACTGACCGAGAAAATTGGTATTACACTAATCATCGTGTTGTCCGATTAAAATGTTGCCTATCCGACGCTATATATAGATGTCGATGAGACGATATGTACCTATATATTGTCACAGCCATTCTCCTGGACACTATAAAAATTAATCCAACAAGAATATATATACATAGAATACTGTAGAATTTTTGTAGAATCCTTTGGCTGAAAGCTTGATAAAAACCTATATGAGAATCTATTTTGAAAAGGATTTTTGAAAAGGATGCTCGTATTCTCTCAGGAACTCCATCAACGAAAGTATTTTGATATAAATATATTAATAAAATTCTTTTAGAACAACTATCCTGAAACATTTTGTCGCTTATCTTCTCTTTCTCTCCTTTGAAACCTTATCACTTGCAACGTAATAAGAATATATATATATGAAATGCTTGGTATACAGATGCAACGTTGTAAGAATTTGATCTTCCTAATGATTACTATATATACTTACGGGAGCAGACGTTATTTTCTTACGTAGAACCGGAGAATTTAGAAAAGGGTAGAGACACAATAAGATAATGGATAAATTTATACAATGAGAATTAAAAACGTTTTCTCTAATAATATTTACTGGCGATTATACTGATCAAAGTCCTTTGGTAAATAAAAATTAAAAAATTTGATCGTCCTCTGCAAACCATTATTTTCTTTCAGAGTACATATATAGTTGTAGCCATAAAAATTTTATATTTCAGAGGCTACGTGGGTGACATTCTAGCACATGGGCATTCTGGCACACTCTCCCCCCCTGAAATCTGTGCTTTGGCCCTGTGGGCATTCAAGCACACCTCCCCCCCTTGAAAACTGTGCTGAGCCCCCCTGCATATTGTAATGTATAGAGAATGAGGTCACCTCCCAAAAACGATGCCGCTCTCGCTATATTAGATAATGAGAGAGAGAGATGGGGAACGACTCGTTTCATCATTTCCATTCATTACATTTGAGCCGAGTGCTATTTCTTCACGATGAAAATTTAATATGCGTGTGAGAAAAGCGAACACCGTTGATGGCTATCTATTATTACAGAAAATGCTTGCCCATATACTGTATACTGAAAGCGAGTTATTTTTCTTTGCCGCTCCCACACCTTGCATCCTCTTAGTTTCGATCGAGGATAATATCTATGCGTTTGTAAAAGGGAGTGAGTATGGAAAACCAGAGTACAAGTATCTATTTTGAAAGAGGCCCACTTCTCGGAAAAGCATGGGAAAGGGTCGGAATAGAGGCAGACACTGGTGCAAGTGAGGTAGACCGTTGTCAATCAGTATAATCTGCTTAAAGTCATAATGCACTTTGCGTTGGTGGTTATGAATGTCTATCGTTATAGAAAACAGGTACACCAATACTGAAAGCGACTTATTTTTCTTTGCCGGGCTCACGCCCCCCCTCCCCCCTGCACCCTCATTAGTATAATCCGCTTACCTGTTCTAATGCGCTTGCCGCAGATGCACGTGCAAGACCGAGGTGAACTCATCAATTAGGATAACTATAACCAAGATGATTTTCTTTTTCTTTGTAACTCTCTAGATTTGTATCTTGTTGATTTCGACCGAGTATAATATCCTTGCGATTGAAAAGAAGGGAGTGACTGCGGGAAACCAACGTATAGTTCTATTTTCGAAAAGGTACACTGTTTGGAAGGAGCATGTGAAAGCGGGTCTGACGAGAGGCGAGCACGTGCACCTCTTGACCAACTGACTGAGGTTAACTCATCAATTAGGGTAATGCGCTTTCCGTTGATGGTTATAAATGTCTATTGTTATAGCTAACACGGGAGACAATACGATATACTGTAAGCAAGATCATGTTTCTATTTTTCTTTGTCACTCCCTCGCTTTAAATCTTTACGATTTCGGTAGAATACAACATCAATGCGATTGGAAATCCAAAGGAGTGACTGTGGGAAACCAGCATATAGGCGTTCTATTTTCAAATGGTTTATTTCTTGGCAGGAACATGGAAAAGTAGGTCGGAGGAGAGGCGAACACGTGCGCCTCTCGATATACTGACCGAGGGTGACTGATCATATAGTTTAATCCGCTTATCGTTAATGGTTATAGATGAGTATTGTTATAAGGAACAGGTGAGATCATATTAAATGCTGGAAGCGAGGTATTTTTTCTTTATTAGTGCTACGCTTTCTCGCTCGAATAAAGAAGAACGTGAAACCGCCTAAAATCATAGATCATACGAGATAGACAGGTCATTAGAAAGATTATAGCGAGCGATTGTGGGGAAAAATTTTGTCTTTGCTAGGCGCACGCTTAGCTCATTATTGCGTTTGGAGTGATACAATTTCCACCAATGACGAGTAACGTATGCTTCACCGAGTCTCAGAGGGAGGAGAAAATTTGTCTTCCTCCACCAATGAGGAATAATATACGCTTTGCCGTGGCTGAGAGGCAGGAGGTTACAATTTTCATTTGGTCGATCAGAAAAATCTAACCGATCACCATACAAGTAAGTGGTGGGAGGGGGGTGGATTATCAAGGAGGGAGGAGAAAACTTGTGCTCCAGCACCATGAGAAAAATTTTTCTTGCATCAAAGTAGGAAGGGGTGAACCATCCTTCCCATTAAGTTAGTAAACGAAGGCGGGGTTCTTCTTTTTTTTTTTTTAACCAATAGAAACGTTTTCTCATAAAAGGTCGCACTGGAAAACTGTATAAAAGCGGAATCGCAGTCAGTTTTTCCATCACAATCTGCCTTCAAATTTCAAAGATTAATAATATTAAAAATTAGAAAAATGAAGGTAGCTGTGAGCACGGCAGGCAGCAGCAGAAGCAACGGCAACAACAACAGCAACAGCATCAGCACCGGGAAGCGGCTGCCTGCTGTGGAAAAGGCTCCCGAAGCAGGGGGAAGTACTTGAAATCAATCGACCTGTTTGGGGAAGGGAAGAACATGAGGAGGAGGATGCGCGGCCGACGACGCCCATTTCAATTGTTGCAGCGTCACTGACAAGGGCTTGTAACGCCCTGCCTTGAAGAAGAGGCAAGGAGCCGATTCCCAGGCACCGCAAACCGACTGGAAAGCGCTCTATCGAAGAGCGCAGGAGATGACCGCAGCCATCCGTCAAGCGGTCAAATTCGCGGAATTATTCGAAAAGCTAGATGGAGGTAAGGAAAATAATAATTTGTTATAATATTCTTCTATTTTAAATATAAATATTAAATAATATATTATTTATATATATATAATTATTAAAATATATTTAATTTTATATTTAATTAATATTAATATTGTATGATTTTTTGTTTATCTGTTATAGGGACGAAGAATGCAAGCGATGGGCATCGCAAACGGTCAAGGAGCCGTTCGGTGAGGAAGGGAAGAACACGAAGCCGTCCTAGAACGCCGAGGATGGCGCCGCATCACAGCGCAGCCCATCCATCGCAAGTATGCGATATTCAGCTGCTCGAGCGTTGAGGAATCAACGCCGACCTTCCCCCAGCGCAGCCAAGGATATGTGCAGACGTAAGATTAGAAAAAAAAATGCAATTAAATTGAATACTATTGAATAATAAGTATATTTATATGTAATAGGTATATGTAATATGTATAGCATAAACCTACCACCTGTATAGCAAATCTTAAGCCAAGTGTCTGTAAAAGAAACTAAATAAAAATAACTAAAGAAATGGAAAAAAAAACAAAATTATGATCGTTTTACCTTTTATCCTACCTTTCCTCATTGAATAAAGAACGTACATTAATATAATTAAATTAATTAACAGTAATAATTATATAATAGTAGACTCTATAATAATAATAATAGTAATGTATGAAAAGATATGAATATCTATTATTCAATATATATATTCAATATATGAATAAAAATGTATGAAATATTAAAGAAAGTTGTATCTGTAAACAAAAATAAATAAAGAAATGTGAAAAAACAAAAATGATGATGTTTTACCTTTTATCCTACCTTTCCTCATAGAATAAAGAACGTACATTAATAATAATTAATTAATTAACAATAATAATTATATAATAGTACATTTATAATATATAATAATAGTAATGTATGAAAATATGAATATAAATATATATCATTATATATATATATATTATATATATATATATTCAATATATATAATATATGAATAAATTGAATGAAAAATTACAGAAAGTGTATTCTAAAAAAAATAAATAAAAATAAATAAAGAAATGGAAAAAAACAAAATTATGATGTTTTACCTTTTATCCTACCTTTCCTCATAGAATAAAGAACGTATATTAATAATTTAATTAATTAACAATAATAATTATATAATAGTACATTTACATTATCTCTTGTCAACAAAAAAATAATTTCATCATAATTAATAAAATAATAAAATCATTAATTAAAATAAATTGAAACAGTTTTTGTATTCAAGAATAGTATCTAAAACATTTTTTTCATTCATTTAAAAAATTATTTTTTCATTTATTTACTATTCAGTTATTTTTATTTTATTAAATTACTTCATTATTCTTTGACTTATTTTTTTTTTTATTTTTAAAAAATTGATAGTATCAAATTTTTTCATTCATTTAAAAAATTATTTTTTCATTTATTTACTATTTAGTTATTTTATTTTATTAAATTACTTCATTATTTTTTGACTTATTTATTTTTATTTTTAAAAAATTGATAGTATCAAATTTTTTTTCATTCATTTTTAAAATTGTTTTCATTGATTTACTATTTATTTTTTATTTTATTAAATTACTTCAATATATTTTTTTTTAAATTATTTAAAAACTAAAAAAAAAAAAAGAATTATAGGAATGATATAATATAAAAATTTATATTATACAATAATATTAATAATTGAAATAAAAATTACAAATCTGATTTTTTTCAAGATATATAGTATTTATTAATATAATTTTTTTACAAATTTCATTTTACAATAATGCTATTTTTAGTCAATTTCATCTCGTCCATACTTTCCACTCAAATAATTTTGCAACCATGTACGCATTATAGTGACATTTCGTATCGCACACATTGGTATACTTCGGCTGCATAATGGATGGTTGTGGCAAATCACATTTTGACCTTCACTCTGCAATGTTTGCAATGATGGACAATGTAGCTCCTCCTCCATATCAGATATAATTCTGGAATTAGAAAAAAAGTATAAGAAAGTATAAAAAAGTATGAAAAAGTATGAAAAAAGTATGAAAAAGTATGAAAAAAGTATGAAAAAGTATGAACAATGTATGAACATTGTATGAAAATATACTTTTCCATAAAGTTTATTTTTTATTACTTTCTGAAATATATACATGAAATAAATATAAAGATGATTATAAGTATGCAAATTACTTACATATTTGGGAGAATGGTTGTCAACCATTCCTTCTTCTCTCGTCCCTTGACATATAATTTTTTTACTCCAGTACAGCATATCTCCAATGTTCTTTGAAGCCTATGGTATGGAATGTCACCAGTATCCCATTCAAGCCCATGGTAATCACGCTGCAACCAGTGAACTGTTTTTTTTTCATTCCATGTCAAGTCACTCCATGGAAATGGTGGCTTAAAGATATACACTGTAGGTAGTGCACCTCTTTCCATACCTAATAAACTAAATTCCTTTAAAATGAAAGTTTGCGGGCCTCTTGTCTGAAAACCCTGCATGTCGCAGAAGAATACTTTATCTTCTGGACACTTCAGAATATTTTTTCTAAACATCACTTCGTATTCCCTCACTCTAGCCATTCTCAGTTTATTTCTATTTACCGATAGTTAGAAGTATTGATTATGAATGCAAGTTATATGCTTATGCATTCATTTTTATAATAGTTCTCCCCCTCCTCGTGAAATGAGAACTGTCCTACAATTGGCTGAGAAAAATAAAATAGATTCGATTGGATGATGAAGATTGAATTTTTTTTGGTTGGTGACAAGTCAATTCATCCCCTCTATTCTTAGAGAAAGTCACTTACGATTGGGCGTGGGAGAAGAAAAGCATTTGTACGTTGAGAAAGCAAGTAACGGTAGATATTTAGATGTTCCTAAACTCTACACGCCCCCCTCGTAGGAAATCACGTTTATGATTGGACGTTCAAGGAGAAAGGATGATATTTTGATTGGTTTTAGTCTACATATATTCTTCTCATTCTAACACGCTATTGAATGTTTTCTATCGTAGGCTTGACATTGTGCTTCCACTTCTGTTTCCCCTTCTCCTTATTTTTCATTTTCCTTTAAAAGCGAGACAGTTTCTTGGAGGAACACAGTTTTTACACCACAGTTAAATAAGTTCAGTTTCATCTTTCTTATTTTTTCTATTGCCAGTTATACAAGTGTGTTGTATTGTAACAGTGAATAAAGACGCAATATTAAGTGAAGTCTGATATATTTTAAATATTTTTTAAAATATATGTTATTAATTCACGTTAAAATAAAAGTAAAATGGCTTATCTTTCGTCTGTCGAATTTCAAGTGAAACAACTTCGTGATATTTACGAACGTGTCAGTGAATTGAACGTAATCGAACTCGAGAATTATTCAACAATAACTGAACAGGCTTTGTTAGAGCTGAGAGAATTTGGAAAAAAACAAGGTCTCTCTCGAGCAGAAAATCAAAAATGTTTAACATCTCTTATTCATTTGTCATGTTTACAAGCAGGATTTCGGTTCTATCTTGATAGTGCAGCACCAATCGGAGGTAGTCTAATCCCTATCGAGTCAGCTAAAGTTGAATGGCGAGATGTTCAATCAGCTTTTAAAAATCGAATAAGGACAGGTGTTGTGGTTAATTTAAAACATGTGGACATTTTAAGTTTTTTGCTCGATGCACAGAAGCTCTTTGAGGATAAAGTACAAGCATGCTTACAAGAATATGGTGCAATAAAAGTAAATTCTGATTTTATGTCAGAATTTTCCATGCAGAAAAATGGAGAGGAAACAACAGATATTAAATATTTCACAAGTATGAGTGCTACGGTATACATGTCTACTGATTTAGGCAAATGGTATGAGGAACATATTAAGGACCCTCTTCTTACTCATCTAGAAGAATTTCAGGAAAAAGATTCTGGATGGACATTAAAAAGTATTATAAGTTTGTGCATAAATATGAAAAAATTTTCACCTCACAAGGGAAGATCATTTATTCCTCTGCCAAAGTTCATAGCATCAAAAAGAGCATGTATCAATGTCCATAACACTGATAATCAATGCTTTAAATACGCTATTCTTTCAGCATTACATCCAAATGAAAAAAATCCTCAAAGAGTTCATAATTATGATAAATATGCAAACGAGTTGAACTTTGGTGATATAGAATTTCCTGTAAAACTAAAAGATGTTTCCAAATTTGAAAAATGGAATAATATTTCAGTAAATGTTTATATGCTTAGAAAGTATGGATCGAAATATGAAGTATCACCTTGTCATATTTCATTAAACAAGAAGGAGAAACATGCAAATCTTCTTCTCATTCAAGATTTCTACATCGATGAGTATGAAGAAAATAATATTTCTGATGATAATGGAAGTGTGCCTAAATTCCATTACGTTGCGATTAAAAGTATATCCAGACTTGTAGGTTCACAAGTCAGCAAGACTCACCAAAAATTATACCATTGTGAAAGATGTTTACAACATTTTTATAGTGAAGAAAGGCTAGAAAATCATGAAAATGTTTGTAAAAATATTAACGATTGTCGAATAAATTTACCAAACTCATCGAATAATATTTTAAAATTTGAAGATTATAATAAAGGGGAAAAAGTGCCTTTTGTAGTTTATGCTGATTTTGAATGCTTATTAAAACCTACAGAAAATGAAAATGCTTTTCAACTCCACCAGGCATACAGTATAGGATTTTATGTAAAATGTAGCTTTGATGACAAATTATCCGTTTACAAAGCATATAGACAGAAAAGTGCAGACGATGAGACACCCGCAAGTTGGTTTGTGCGTGAATTAAAATCAATTGGTGAGCAGATTGATCATCTCTATAAAAATCCAAAACCAATGAAACTCACAGATGATGAAGAGTTGACTTTTAAATGGTCGACCGTTTGCCATATATGTCGAAAACCATTTTTGGATGAGCAACTGGTAGGCTGCGAGAGTCAGGGCAGGGAACAGGAAGGGAAAGGGACGAGAAGATAGGAAAGCGAGGGCGATCAGAAAGAAAAAGAATATGAGTGGGGCGCAATGAAGGGGGGGGGCAGGAGAGGCAGAAGGGGCGGCCCAGAATGCCGGCCAAGTGGAACGATGAAAGCTCGCGAAATGAGGCAGGCAAGGTGGGGAACAAGGCAAAGGAGCGCGACACACGGAGG
>JACCIC010000392.1:0-75761 GCA_018907035.1 Sycobia sp. Sy_11 | reverse complement strand
TACCTCCATCTTTTCGCCTTCACTTTGATATAAGTGAGCAGGTAAAAGATCGGAATGGTTCGCGGCCCACTTATCTAAATCGATCCCCGCCGCATTTAAGATTCCTGTAAGCTCGACGCGTTTTGCAGTAGCTTCCGACAAGTCGTCCGCACCTGCAAATATGTCGTCCACGTAAGCGTTATTCTTTAAGCAGTCTGCGCCGTGAGGGAAACTCGATTTTTCTTCGTCGGCAAGCTGCAAAAGCGTTTCGGATTGCAAGGTACGGCGCGCACGCGGTACCATACGTTACCGTTGTTAAGCGATACTCAACGGGGGGCTCCGCTGGGCTAGGCGCCCATAGGATTCTCTGATAGTCACGATCTTCTTGCGGCACGCGAATCTGACGAAACATTTTCACAATATCTGCTGTGAAAACATATCGATATCTTCGCCAGTTAAGCAGAACAAGGCTTAAATCGCGTTGCAGTGCCGGCCCGGACATGAGGAAGTCATTAAGACAGTGCTTCTCACGCGTTTTACGCGACGCGTCGAAAACAACGCGGATCTTTTTTAACGCGCTGTGCGCCAAAGTCAGCACTGCATGGTGCGGTAAATACCATGCCTTCGGGTTATTAAGTTCAGACTTTGGCACACGTTCCATATGACCTAGCTCCTCGTAAGCTGCCATAAAATTGCGATACGCTAGAGCCACTTCCGGATCACGTGAAAAACGCCGATACATAGATGACAGAGAGCCTAACGCGATTCGTCGCATTTCATTTGCACAAGCGGGTGGCTCTTTCTTAAAAGGAAGACGCACTGTGAATCGCCCATTTGAACTGCGCGCGCACGTGTCACGGAAAATTTTCTCACAAGCTTCGTCCTCTGGCTTTAATTTAGGCGCGATATCCGGAAATTCATTTAAGTCCCAAAATCGTTCTAATGACGCGTTCAATTCATCATTAGAAATATTATGCAATGCTTGCACCGATAAGCACCGAGTACGAGCCGCCCGCCCTGAAGAATTTATTTGAACCGAGCCGGATATTATCCATCCCAGTGCGGTGTCCTGTGCTACGAGTCCCGACATCGCCGTTGTACGTAAGCCCGGTCGCAAAATTTGTGCATAAACATCAGCTCCTAGAATAATGTCTACACTGTCGCGCACGTAGAATTGAGGATCGGCGAGCGACAATTCTGAAAATTCTTTCAAATTCAGTTTCACATCGCTACGCGACGGTAAATATGATGTTACTCGCGGTAAAATTAGAGCTCGCGTATTCAATTCAAATCCACTGTTTATGGTCGATCGCAACGTAAACGAAGTGACGAATTTCGCGTTTCCAGAATTCGTAGCGCCCACGCCTGACAACGCAACATTCGTTCGCCTTTTCGATAATCCCACCAATTGTGCGATTGATTCAGAAACAAATGTTGCCTCTGAGCCTTGATCGAGCAGAGCTCGCGCACGTGTTTCGATTCCGCTCGGTCCCCGCACAATCACTTGGGCTGTTGCCAAGATAACAGAAAAATTGTTTTTTGAAACATTTGCTGTGTGCGTGGTGACCGTTGACGTACTCGAATTTACATCGGCGACTGTTTTTAAGTCTCGGATAAATTTCTTTCGCGCCCGGCTTGCTCTCGTTTTGAGTCGAAGTGCAGCAGTGAGTGGTGTTTCTCACGGCACGTGAAACACCGACCTGGAGATTTGCACTCCTGAAAACGATGCCGCCCGAAACAATTAAAACATAAATTTAATCGCCTTATTTCTGCACGACGTTCATAAGTATTTTTTGCTTTTAATTTAGGACATTTAGCCAAAATGTGCATGCCCGAGCACAATGTGCATTTCGTATTAGATTTGTAATTCTGACGAGCATGATGAATGATACGTGAGCCGCGACTTGATCTACTATTAGAGGACAGCTTCTTATCATCGGAATCTCTTGCCGCCATCATACTGAGAGTTTGTGATCGTTTTTCGAGGAATTTAATAAATTCGGTAAACTTTGGGAAACGATCTACTATACTCGACTGCACCGTTGTCGCGGGTGAATCACGCCTTTCATCCGCTATAATAGATTGATCGCGAGAACTGAGCTCCGATTCCCACTTTTCTCTTGATACCGTATCCAAACGCGAAGCTAGCACATATATTAGCCAAACATCCCAATGTTCAATTGGCATTTTCATAGTCGATAACGCGCGTACGATACGTTGAGCTTCATCAGCTAGAGAACGCAACTCTTGGGCTGATTCTCCCTTTAAATGCGGTAAATTTGATAGCGCATGCAGATGTTTATTGACTATCAACCTGGGATTAAAAAACCGCGCCGATAATGCCTGCCAGGTTGCCGCATAGTTCGCGTCCGTCGTTGCTACGTCCTTTACCAAATCGGCAGCCGGACCGGTCAAACAGAGCTTTAAATAGCTAAATTTCGTCGTATCGCTCGCGATTTTGGAGTGCACTAGCGTATTAAATAAATCCGAAAAGCTCTCCCAGTCCTCATACTTTCCAGAGAACTTTGGAAGATCGAGTTTCGGCAGGTTCGGCTTAACTAGTCCTGCTCCAGACAAATTTGCAGTTCCCGACGGAGCGGTGGTAAGGGGATTATATGTCTCGAGTTGGTCAACTTTATCCGTGAGCGCGTCAAGCAATTTCTGATATGTAGAACGAGTTAAATTAAATATATTATTAGCAATGTACGGTTCACTTTCGATGTCATTTCGAACAATAATCTCCGCGTGGGTTTCACGAATTTCGAGCCAAATCTCTTTTAATGCTTCAATTCGTGTGAAAAGGTTATTTTTACTAAGCGGACGGCCAGTAGCTTCATTTAACTCCGCTTGCATATTTTCGATTTCCGATTTACGGGCGTTTTGTAAAGCTATGAGCTTTTTTAACTGTGTAGGCGCCATCGCGGTTAAGGAGCTGATATAGTTACGGCTAAAACAGGGCTTTCTCACAGCAATATTTGTTTTTCTTTTCTTTTACGGATATTTCACAATTACAACGAAATTATTATATCGATACAAGCTTAATACAATTCAATAAAATGTAGAGCAATAAAATATAAAAACACACGCATACATGCACATACACAATATATATATATATATACCTCTATATAACTACACGTAAACATATAAATATATTAACTTATAATTGTCCAACAGTCGAATTTAACAATATATTAATCGCGCAGTATATAAGCCTCAACGAATCAATAAAAATTAAACCTGCCTACTCATTCCTCACCCGGGGCACCATGTTTCTTATCTGTGCTAAAAACAAAATGGTGATTTCTAGGAGCTGGGAAATGAGTAAACAGGGATAAGAAAAATTAAACAATATTTACGCGGTAATAAATAATTTACTTGATTTGGCGTAAAAACCCCTTCGGGATAAGGGGAAAAGCCGAATCAAGCATACAATTACTATTTATTAAAGAAATATATATATATATACATACATATATATGAGATTACTACACGAACGAAAACTAATATAAATCAATACATATTTAAATTGACGTACAAACCTAATTTTAAGATCGAAACGCGATTAACACACAGACAAATTTTACATTCACACCCTTCGCGCAGTTTACGTACTTGTCGTCGGCCTCTTTACCGACGGTGACACACCTGCCGTGGTCTTAAAACCAGCTCGATGATTAGATGGGAAGCGGTACGCCAGAAAAAAACGCGCCACGGTGCTCCGACGTCTCGGACACGGGTACAGCCCTCGCCCCGTGTGCGTCCGGACAATTCCGCGGCCGGCGGGTTGTCGCAATGGCGTCCGCTCAGAGCGCGTAGGCACTCAACCAGACAGCCTCTAATGTGTCTGGTCCGCTTGTCACTCTAGATATACACATATAAAGCGCGATAACACACACACAAACTGATATTTCCACAAGGAAAATTAAATTAATACACAAAACTGCTTACGCGCCGTAGCTAACAGCGACTCGAGCGAGCAGTAAAACACACAAAAAAGGCAACACGCGTGATTCACGGACAGGAAAGTCGGCGGATGGCAAATCGCACAGAACAGCGAGATGTAAGCGCTCGGAATGCTCTGTTGAAACTGAAACTACGCAGAAATAAACGAAAACTGTAAGAGCCTCTAGCTTTACGTTATTACTCCCCTTCCCTACGGAGCGGCTCATCAGGCTTCGTGTGTGCCGCCCCCGCAAAGGGTCATCCGTCGGCCGCGTGACGGGCTAGCGCTCAGGTATAGGACCAAGAACACATGGGTCGACCGTGTCGGCTCGGGACTTTCCCTGCATTATAAATTGACAGCTGCACTACAAATTTAGCTTGACGGTTATACAGATACGGCATTTCGTTTTTTCCTCGCCTGTGCGCATACCATGCGAACATTATCCTTTAATAATTACTCAGCCAAATTTTCGAAAAGAATTTTCAAAGATTTATTTAATAATATCAGGAATGCTGAATTTAGAATCTTTAACAATAATCCAAGACATTAAGTAACTAGAGAATATAAATTCTCTTTAAAAGGGAGAAAAGTATTGATTATTTTATTTTACTATTTTTCAACCTATAAATGTTTGATCATCATTATCAGCCAACTAAGCATAATACCAAATAATTTTCGCTATTACAGAATTACCAAATTCGTAAACGTTCGATAGAGATAATAATAACAATCTGATATTAAGCTTTATCCAATCATTCGCATGAACTGAAACTTGCGCATCAGCGCAACTACACACTAATATGCACAAATGCTTTCCAAACTCAACTTCCGTTGCTTCAAGCGGTTTATCGCCCAACTCGCCGCCTTAAATACGACCTCGAACCTCGACAATCTAAGAGCGTCGCTCAAAGCAACACGCGCGATTCGACGAGTCTCGCGATCTCTCGCGACATCTGTCCATCCTCGCGGCAACAGTATCGACCGGCCAAGAGAGGTCGTCCATCGATGGAGGTGCGTCCGGCCGCCAAGCCGAAGCCCCCAGCCACCGAGAGAGCCTCGCCGGCGTTTTATTTCATTCGCGCGATCGTTAGTCACCATCAGCCCGAGCTGCCCGCCTACGCATGCCTGCACCCCCCACCCCCACCGCCCCGCCCTTAATCGGTCGCGCGTTAGGCCAGCGGATTACGAGGCGCGTCTCTCCTCGATTTTCGCGCGGCCCTCCGTGCTCCACGAGCCGCGACGGATTTCTCGATCGAGAGCCGCGGCCGGCGCCTCCCTAATGGCCGCGTTAATAAGAGGCTCGTTAGCCCGGCCACCTGTGCACCCACTCGTCGGACGGTGGCGTGGGCGCGCAGCTGTTGCGAGCCCTTTTTTACCTCCTTTCCAGAGTCGCCCCCCTCCCCATCTCTCTCTCTCTCTCTCTCTCTCTCTCTCTCTCTCTCTCTCTCTCTCTGTCTCTATCGCTCTTTGTCTGGCTTTGGATTTGCCGAGGGCAAAGACGAGCGGCGAGCTAGCCCGCCCGGCCTGTACCGGTTGAGCCGGGATTCGGCCGCCCGGGGCTCAGCGAAACGCGAAATTGAGAGCTGTTTATTAAGAGGCTGGCTAGAAGCCGGCGCAAACTACGGGCTTATTAATCTTGGCCCCGAACTTTATTAAAGCGGTGTCTTTTTTCCTTTCGTTCTTTTGTTCAGATGATTTTCTTGCGAGCCGAAATTGCCAGTTCTCGGGATTCTGGATTCTCCTTGAAAACGTCCAGAGGATCGGTCAATGGAATTGAAGATCGATCTAGTTATTTGGGCTTGGTCTCCATTATTTCTTCAAGAACTGGCATTGAATTGCTTGCTATTAACTCTTAATTAGCTATAAACATCGAAAATCTAAATTGCAAGAAGAGCCAGATACTTATTCCTTATTTCGCCTAATTAAGCAATCTACCCATAGAACATCTTTAATTATTTGGTTAATTGGCTGTGCATGCACTCCTAGCAATAACATATATATCGATTCTTAAGTTTATTTTACGCAATCATCAATTAAAATAATAGTTATCTAGGTCATTTGTTAAAGTTCGATATAAGAATATCTACTTAATAGCGTATTGACAAATTTTTTACGAGAATTCCTGTTTCATTTTTACGGAAAAAATGCACAATAATTCCGAACAATCGTAAAAAGCACTTACTTCGGCAAATCGTTCTTGGCCGAGTGAAACTACACTCTTCAGCGATTTCCATAAAAAGAAAAGAGAGAAAAGGTAAAATTCCCGATCGAGGATGTATTCCATTGTTGACCGATTATGAGATACGAGAGTTTCCTAAACCTCCTCCTCGATCTGCGTTGCGAGCCCGCGAGCAATATCGAGCCCCATCTCCACTCGTCGAGATTTAATCTTCCCCTCAATCAGATTTAACATCCGTCCTCGGTTGTGCCGTCTCTTCACGAGCCCTACTCGCCCCTCGGCTTTCCCCTCCCCCCGTTCCAGGTACGAGTGGAGGAGCACTTTTGAACTCCCATTCGTCGAATTCCGGATCTGAATATTTTTCCCGGAGTGCGCGCAGCTGATCCCCCCTCCTCCACTCGTCCCCTCACGGTTGCCGTCGTTCGCGTTCCCGCGCGCAGCTGCCGGACTTCTCCGGCGGCCGTTCTTCCTTTTTCCCGTAGCGTTGCAGTCGGGCCTCGGATCGCCCCACGGGCGCAAAAGCTTCCTCGAGTGGATTGTCGCGGTCGCGCGGGCAAAACGTGGTATGGGGAGCAGAAGAAAAAAACAAAGGAGACGGAAGAGCGAGGCGAGCGCCACGGAAGGAATCCCGGGCTCTCGGCTTTCATCCGTTGTTTTCCAGAGCTGGACTCGAGATCCCTCCTTCCCCCGAGGAATCCGAGAAAAAGTTCGAGACGCGTAACTTTACAGCCTGGCCTTATGTCCTCCGTTCCTCGAGACGGTGCTTGCCTTCCTTTTCTTTCTTACATTCCCTCTAACCCTTTATATCTTTCTGAGTCTCTCTCTCCCTCCTCTTTTCTCGCCTCCCTCCACCTGACTTGGCCTCACGTCGTATTTTCCTTCCCGTCGGCTTTTTTTGCGTCGGCGATTCCGAAATCCGTCCTCGTTGCGAGCTTCTACCTGTCGCAGTTTTCCTCCCTTTTTCTACTCTGTCTCTCTTTCTCGCACTTTTTCCCCGCAGAGCGGCTACGAAATTTTGATTAGATATACGCGGTGGGGTTTTGCCCTTCAGGACGTACACGATCCACTTAACGAGTTAAACGCGTGCCCGAACGTGTTAGCTTTCTTTTATAATGGATCGTGGGATTTTGTGTGACTCAGCGGTTCTTTTGTGGTTGTACCGTGTAATTTGAGGTTCGTAGTTTGAAATGTAACGAGCCGTTTGAAGAAATATCGTATCATTTGTTGGTTTCGCGTTTCTGTAGTTTGTTGAACCGTAATAATTCGACGTTAGTAAAATTATTTTGTAATTATTTATTTATATATTTTGCCCTTCTTATTTCTAAAGAATCTTTAAAGAATCCTTCTTTAGTTTAAATTGATAATATAAATTATCTAATTGATAATTTAAATTAAATATTTTTACGGTCTTACGGTCTTTATAAGAGATTATGCATGATATCTAAAATTAAATAAACAAAATGTATTATTATATACAGGCAATTTGAACTAAAATTTACTTAAGTTAAACATTACTTATGTTCTTTCAGATTAAGACAGTTGTTTAGAATATATGTAAATAAATAAACATTACCATAATTTTTTTAATTATGTATTGCAAAAATTTATTTATATACGTTCATTAAATATAGATCTATGTGTAAAAAAACGTGTGGAAATAAGATAATTTTATTTACCCATAATCAGAAAGCTTATTCTGGTCAGTGTTCTAAATAGCAGTTGGAAAAAGCAGTCAGAATAAGCTACCAAAGCCTGCTAACGAGCACGATGCAATGAGGTCAGTAAAATAACTTCACGCACGTCTAGCGACAGCGCAAAAGAAAACATAGAAGGGAAGGCGCCTTTAGAAAAGAAACTGGTCGACGCAGAGTCAGGAGAAGATCGCAAAATGAGCTGGTCGCCTCACCACATCTAAATCGCATTTTCTTCGGCGATATAAAAATGTACGTGAACTGTACATGTGGACAACACGCCGTCGCGAGGAAAAGAGTAACAAGAAGGAAGAAAAAAAAGTTCGGGCAGAGTGAATGAGAGGCGAAACGGTTCGAATAGAGCCTCCGCCATTCTTTGCCCGTCTGAGCCAACGGGACAAGACGTAGCGATGCAGTGAAACGACGACAGCGCCGAAGGGAATAAAAAGAAATTGTCATCATCGCGACGAGCGCTACAGCGAATGCAGGCGAGTAAAGAAGGGGACGGGGACGACCGCTGATTCCCCCCACACCCTCGCCCTAGCCCGGATCTCCGTGTCTTTCCAGCGCGGTTTCGCCCCGCTGCCTTTTGTTTTTACGTCGGTCCTTTCTTTTTACGCTACTCGCAGCGTCAAATGTTTCTTCGTCAATGCGCCTCGTCAACGAGAGCTGCCGCGCAATGCAAGAAACAAGCTATGCGCGCTCCCGCGTTGCCCGCAAAAAGTCGTTAGCTCGGTCGGTTTGCCGACTTTCTTATCTTGGTGCGGGTGGCGGGGGAGGTGAGCGCTTTCATTCTTCATTTGGCGTGTCTTCCTTCCGGAAGAGTGGCGATCTTTCGACGAATCGACTCGGGGACGAGCTCAATGCGTCGTCAAGCTTTTTATTGCAACTGGCGCGCTCACGGGTAACTTTCGATTTCTTAAAGACGCATCGTTGATCAATTGAAAGATTTTCTTGCTCCGGGTGGCTTTTCACGCGGCGACTGACTAGTGCACGCTGATGAAGTTGCATTGAAAACGTGGCTATAAAGTAGTGGATGTCTGCGCGTGTTGTTTACACTGGGCCACAAGATGGTCGAGTAACGAGGTCGAGTAAAAGGTTCTTAAACGTGTATTGGACTCAATTGATATTTTTCAAGTTTATTATAAAATTCATAGATATCGATCTGAAATAGTCATGTGAGTAATCGGAAGGTAATAAATAATAAGATGATAAAATATTTGTAAATTATAAATAAATATTGCAAATTCCACTTGTGGAAAGTAAATAAATTTTTGTTTTTAACATAAATTACAGAAGTTTGTAATGATAGTATTTCAAATTGAATGGTAGATATTAGGTTATAATAATATTCTCCGGAGTAAATTATAATTATTATTCCCTAATTAAATCGATGTATTTTGAATAAAGATTTGTAAAAGTAAATACAACATTATAATTTTGTTGATTTATCTTTTCTCAACAATTAGCAACTATGATTAAAATTAAGATAAACCTTTTGTGGCTGATCATAGCCTGATGATACTACTTACCCATTAGAGATTTAATCTGTTGACCTTTTCTATATAATTGTATTGAAAGTAACATTATCTATTTAAAACGCTAATAAATATTTAAAACGCTCATAAATATTACTTATGTCATATGAATAATTATCCCCAATTTCGAACATCATTGACAACCCTTGGCTGACCCTAGTTATACATTACTACTTGATTGATTTTCTTCGAAACCTATTGGTCTTTTCCTAACAATGTTATTTAAAAAAAAATAAAAGTGGATTTAAGTGATTAATAAGAATGTAAAAAATCTTATTACATATTTAATACGACTTTTTTTAATTTTACGCCGTCATTTTAAATGTGTAAATCATGTGTCTGATCAGAACCCGAGCCTACTACTTGACGTAGAAAAAAAATCTAGCCCGTCTACATAATAAATCTAAAGCGCGTTAGATAAATTAATGCACAACAAAAATATACTCACGGGTCGTGAGATTGGCCGGCTTGACGATCTTCGGGCAGGCTCGGAACAGGCCCAGCTTGAATTTCACGCTGACGAAATTGGCGAGATGCCTCGGCAGGTAGGGCAGCCTCTCCTCGGTGTGAAGCCACGCGGGCCCGAGCAGGGCGGCCGTCAGGGCAGCCAGGGCCGCCATGCCGCAGAGCAGGCCGCACCGCGTCATCCTCGTGCCGCCGCTGCCGCTGCCCTCGCCGCCCACGCAGCACATCGCGCGACGCACTCGACACCTAAATTGCCTTCCGATGCGTAGGTCGCGTCGCCGATCGCCGGCGGCGCCTCATTTACCTCCCGCGCATTCAGTACTCCCCGCACCCTCGGATTCGCCGCTTTTTGCCCTCGATCCCGCGTCTAAGCCTTAAGGTCGAGCACCCTCTCGTGCAGGACGAAAGAGAGTCTCGTCGTCGCGCCAAACGGCGACAACGGGGCCGTTGCGGACTCGGCGTTGCCGGGCAGCGGGGCGTCGAGCCACCTCCTCATCGTTCCTCGTCCGGGGATCGGCGAGAGGGATCCTTGGCCGGTCCGAGTCGCTTACAGGCGAGAACGCTCGACGAGTTCTGTCCGGGCGAATTCCTCGGGAATTCGAGTGGCCCCGCTCTCGAGTGCGGGGAAGGTGAGCTCGAAATCGCGCACGGTCACGAGTCCGTTTAAGAGCCCGCTCCAGCGCCCCTCGGGGTCGGCAGCGAAATTCTCGATACTTGTCTCCCGGGCGGTCTCCCTCGCACTCGTCGCGGCGTCTCTGGGACTCGATAATCTCAGCCGGTTAGCTCGCTCGCCGAAGCCTGCCGGTTACGTTCGATTACTCCTGCGTAGTTGAGCGCGTGCGATCAGTCGGTGGGCAGTCCGAATATACTGCGGCACAAATGAAAAAATTCTATATTATTTTATATCATATACAGAACGAGGGTGAAATATGTTTACTAATTTTATCGAACATTTATGCGAGAGATATGTGAGTTTAGTCGATTCGACTCTAATTGGGCCGTTTCGCGAAATCCTATAACTGTTAAATATCGAGTAAACACTCGTTCTTTAATTAAATTGATGCTCGAATCGAGTTTTTTTGGTGTGGCTGTAACAAAAAACATAAGGAATGTGCTTCGATGTTTTCTGTATTTGTATTTTTGAATTTTTTTTTTTTTTAATTGAACCATTTATTTGTAACATCGTACATTGCCTCCTTAGCATACGCATGTACATAATTTCAAAAACACCATAAACTATAAACCCTGAAAAATAATTGAAACAATTGGAGATCAAAGATTAGTCTTTTCCTTAATTTTTGTAAAGTTCGAGAATGTTTAATTCCCTGAGTAATACAAAGTTTTATGTGATTACATCCCGTTCCAATAATCAAAAAAATGGTTAAAAATTATATAAAAAGTATGATGCGTGTTTATTGAAAAAACTATCGCATTTCGAAAAACGGTTCAATTTAATTTTAACGTAATTATGCCTTACTTTTTTTGAGTAGTAAGTATATATATATACTTATATATAGTGTGTAGTATAGTGTGTGTGTGTGTGTGTGTGTGTGTGTGTGTGTGTGTGTGTGTGGTGTGTGTGTGTGTGTGTGTGTGTGTGTGTGTGTGTGTGTGTGTGTTTGTGTGTGTGTGTGTGTGCGCGTGCGTGTGTGCGTGTGTGTGCGCGCGTGTGTATATATATGAATAATTGAATGTTGGTTTCCACTGTTTCTGAGACAAGTACCCTACAGTTATTGAGCAGAATTAATGACAATAATTATTGAGGTTATACTACTTTAGATATAGGTCTATTAACTTTTATGAATAAATTAATATTTCATTTTTAATATTTAGTGTCGGTTATACCGAGTATTAGCTTTATATTCATTCTAATTTTTATATGTGCAATTGCATGGTAATTATTAGTGCAGCAATTAAAAAGTTATACCTGCAATTGAACATTACAGTGGATACTATAAAATTAATTATTTTGCCTGAATTAAGTATTTTTTAATTTATTATTGTTTATTATATATTATATTATTATTTTTTATTGTTATTAATTACTACTAATGAAATGAAATTATACGTTTTCGTCATATAATTTTAATGAAAAGAATTTTTTTTTTCAAGTCAAATTTCAGGATTTGATAATAAGCAGCTGTAATCGGGTGCCGAAATAAATCAACATTGCGATATTCAGCAAGAAGACTATTTCAAACCATTAACATTTTCTATAAAGCCAAGCGTAAACAATTTGTAAATATGTATTTGTAAATAAATATGATGTTGTCCTCTATACATTGTATTTGCCAAGCCCCGCTGCAACACAGCTTATGTTTATACCCAGAAAATAAATCAACAATGAATAATATGCTCCGCCAGCAAAACATCACAAGGTCTCCACCACCCCCGCCCCCTTCAAAAGCTGCCGTTTCTCGAAAACATCTAGCGCCGTCGAGCGCCTTTACGCAGTAGAACGTAAGTAGAACGCGTCGCGCTCGAAGCGAACCTCCCTCCCCATCTCCTTCGTGAACCACCTCCATCATCATACCCCTCCCCCACCACGTTTAGCATGGACAATTTGCTCATCGTTCCTGGAAAGATGGCAAGAAGAGAACCAGAAAAGAAAAATGAAAAAAGAAAAGACGATGAACATAGAGAGTAGGAGAAAACGCGATGCAGCGACTACTTTCGTTACGCGCGCGGTGCGCGCGGGAAACGCGACCGACCCCGCCGGGCGAAAAGAGACGGCACGGCGGCACGAACGTTATACGAATGATCGTCGCCGCACGTGGCAAAGACTCCAAATCTTTCGAGTGTAATGGCGAGGGCGGGGGGTCGAGGGGATCGGCGAGGTAGGTAAGGGGAGCGAGCTCCGGCGGGGAAATAAAAGCCGTGGAGGCAGTAAAAAGCTCGTAAAGCGCGTATTTACGAGGGCCGAGCCCGTTACAAGCTGTGCGCCCTTCTTTAGAGCCCTTCGCGCGGATGATTCGACGGGGCGGACTCTTTTGATTTATTGATTTTTTCCGGCATTACGTTTTGCTTGATACAGCGAAAACTGCCGGACCTCGGCTCGGAACGGGCGCCGACGAGCTCGGGGACGGAAGGGGGCGGGGTGAGCGGGCAGCGAAAGCAATTCGATCTCTCGTACGTCCTTTCTTATGACTTGTTTGCCCGCGATTCATGTTCGAGTAAAAGTAATTTGAGCGATACGCGACCTTTATCAGAAAAAAATCAAATATATATATATATATATATATATATATATATATATATATATATAAATAACTTTGTACTGGTCGGCTAAATAAAACGCTTCAGTGTATAAAAATGTGCTCCGGCTAACAAAGTAAGCAGGGAAGGTAAGCTTTAATTAAGTTCGGTAATCAGATAATACTGGAAGCTAATTTAGAATTTATGAGTTTAGGTCTTAGGATTAAGGGTTCAGAGTTAATGAGGCATGCCTGCAAAGAAACATTTGCGTTATAAAATGGGAAATTCCAGGAAAAACATTTCTTTTTATATTACCTTATTTAAGTAAATTATACCAGATATTTTATATCTTTTAAATTCTTGTAATTTTCCTAATCTCATTTTAGGATAATTTGTTTCCTACGCTACAATCATACAGAGTTACTAAAGATCCTATAATACTTTATACTTTATACTTTATCAATTATAATTATACTTTATCATCTGTACGTATCATTTCATAAAAACAGAGTTCCAATGTTTGATTTTATTACAGAATATGTAAGAATATAATTTCTATTTTCAGCGGAATTTATAATTAGAAAAACTACACGACGAATTTCAATAATGGAAGTATAATTGCGCAAAATTGTCGATCGTAGAATTGCATAAATAAAAAGAACATCAGCTAGTAAAAGTCAGCGAGGCTCCACAGCTGGATCGCGTCAGCGGTCGCGAAGGGAAAAAAACGAGCCTGTTTGTCCATTGTGCGCGCCGCGAGCGAGAGATCGCGTAAACTTCCTCCCCAAAGGCCGACAAGCTGCTCTGGCACAACTCGCGGAAATGTAGGAAAAAAAACAATGGAAGTAGAATAAAGAAAAAACAAAAGCGTCGAAAACCAATGCCGGGCCACCGGTAGAGTTAGAACTGCAGGGCAAAAGGAGAAACCCGCGGGCGAGACGCCGGGATCGCGTGAAAAGTTTCGCCGCTGTGCAGCTGCAGGCGAGCCACGCGAGTTGGTCTCGACCCTTTGTTCCTCAAAACGTACGTCATCCTCGCGGCGGTGGAGGGATGGGGGCGAACGTGACGCCAAAGGGGCGAGTCGTTTAGCGCGCTGCCTGTTTTTGCGCTCTCGCGGGACGCGGTACGGTGGGGCGGGGAGGGTGGGGTGGATTTTTACGGGAACCCGGCGGAGACGGATGGACGAACGGAGATCGCGAAAATTCCTCGCCAAGTTTCCCGACGCTTTTGATCGAGCGATTTGAACCGAATCGCTTCTCCTCCGGTTATGCGTTCCACTGCTCTCCTTTTATTTGCGTCGTGTTTTTAAGCGCATCCGTACGTAGAGTAATAATACCGGTGACTTTGACGAAGAAAATAACAGATAACATTGTAGTAAACGAAGCTATTCATAGAAATACACGCGACAATTGCATTTGGATGGAGCATAAAGCCTATACACGCATTGCAATGGCTGCGAAAAAATAAGATGAATGGAAACTGTAAGAGCTTATTATCAATGCAAATATATATGGACAGATTTTAAGACGGCTCTGGCAAAGATTAACAAATGAAAAATTTTCCATCGATAAATCATACATTTCGTATTGTTGTGTGTAAAACTAAGACAATTTCTAATTTTAAGTCCAAGACTAAAGAAGGACATGTTTCTCTGAAAAAAAAACAGCATTCGAACACTTTGGTTAAAAACTTTGAAGTTTGTACCGGTTTATTAAAAATGATAATTTTATGTTATTTCAATAGACTACACAGGATTATCACTTAAATTCATCAATACGTCTCAAGTTATCATGTGCGATCCCGAAAGAAGTTACTCTTTTACATTTTTTACGTTACTGTTCACCGCCGCAATTCAGATCGGCGAGTTTTCCACGCTAATTGTAAATTGTAATAATATTAATTACGAACGGAATCTTGTTTTTTTTTTATCTGAAAATCCCTATATCTGTTGCCGTATCTTCCATATTGTACAAAATTTTGTAAAAACTATGCACCATCTCGAATTCACAGATAAACAATGTCTTTCACAAGTAATAAAACCTACTCTGGAAAAGAAAATAATATTACAAAAAAGAATGTGAATGGACTTTGCCTACACGAAATGCAGACATTTGTTTACCGGGAAAGTCTGGCGAATGAATAGAGGATGATAACAAAGCGAAGTGAATGCAAAAAAATTGTTTGTATAAAACTTTGATGACAGGAGGACAATAATAAAACACAAATATGTTTGGAAGTCATTCCGCGTGGAAACGCGGAAAAATAAATTCGATATTGAGTTTTGAAACTGTATACTTGAATGCATTGTCAATTTTTTATGAATAATTATTGCTACGTAAATAAATCACTCGTTTCAAAATGTTACGAATATTTCTTAGAAATATCCATCAAAGCACGCCCGTCCGTCAAATTAAAACTGTAGCCGGCCGTACATTAATAACGACGCAGTCATCCGCCCCGTCTATCTAGCCGTTCCATCAACAAACAATTCAGACTTGAAAAGCGCGGAGCTCGAATCAACATTAGCACTATTATTGTTTCGAACGAGCGTCCGAGTCCGGCTCGGCGATAAAAAGCGGAAGTCCTCCCCAAGGAGTCGGCCTGGCAAACAGCGAACCCAACGAGGCGAGCAAAAAAAAAAAGCGGCTCTGCTCTAGGTGGTGGACGGAACGAGGAATGGGGATGGGGGTAGCGAACAGCGAGAGAGACAGAGATGGCGAAGCGAGGCCGAAATAAAGGAAAAGAAAAAAAAGCAGAACTCCTCTACACGCGCGGCCTGGAAAAAGCTCGCCTAGCAATTTCTCCCGTAAATCCCCGCCTCAACTGCTTTGAGATTCGCTTTATCCGTGACTCGCCTGCCGCGCCGCACCGACGGGAGCGACAATCGAAATTAATTTCTTCGAGTGCGCGAGCCCCGACCAGAGATTTAAACCCCCCTGCCTCCTGCCTCACATAACTAAAAATCCATTAAAGGTTCTCGCGTTCCGGCTTTCGAGCGTCGCACCGAAGAATTACGCCTCCCCCTCCCCTCCCACCATCTTTTTTTAACGGGCGATTCGCGATTCTATCTTCACTCTCTCTCTCCTCTCTCTTTCTGCTCCCTACCCTCCCATCCGTTTCCTCATATATACGCGCACTCATCCCGTTTCTCCACGTCACCGCGATCTAATCTACGCGACTGTGTGCGCGATTCGGCCTCTCGCTCCCCCCTCACCCCCCCTCTCTCTCTAGCTCTCGCTCCCATTATGCCCTTTATTTCACTCTTTCAGCGGCGCCGGCGCTGGCTTTCCGTCCCTCAACGCGGCTCTCTTGTCCTCGTATATGCGCTCCGATCGAAACTGGCACACCGGCCCTCATCGTGCAGCTACAACGAAAATGCCACTTTCAGAAATTTTAGTCTTCAAATATTACAACTCTCGCGGATAGATTTAAAAAAAAAATGTTATTAAAAGAATATTTTCAATGTAATTTACCCATGCTAGTAGCTTCGTAACTTTACACTAAACTTTCTACAATTTTCAGATTGTTCATTGCATTATAAATATCATTCGCGTATGTCCACCAAATTACTGCGAAGATGTTTAATAAACAAAGGAAGCTTGAATACAAATACAAAACCATGCAGTTGACTGAAGAAGGAAATTGAAAATTATCTCTATACAAAGGGATGGGATAGAATAGAAATTTGGACTATTAAAAATATTGCAAGCAGTCAACACCGATTAATACAGGTTCGTAGTTTGATTATTCGTAAACTAACAAACGAGACCGATAATTTGCGATTGAGAAGTCCAAACTGTTAATCACGTTAATAAACTTAAACATAAAAAGATTCGAGCCTCAATAAATAATTATCAGCGTTGTTTAGCCAGTGGTTTTTAACGTAAATTATCGAAAAAGTAAAATAATTTCCCTTAGAATTCCGCATAAAGTCATATACTCACGGTCATAAAATTTGATTCATTGTGCAAAGGGAAACTCTGTCTTCGAATTTAATGTATGAAACAGAGGTTTTCTTTTAAGGCTATTGTACTGGCATAAATTATAATTGGAATTTATTCGCGAATTGTTTTTCTCTTTACGTTAATTTATCATAGTACATTCAACTTTCTCGTGGTATTTTTGAACTTCAATTTTAAAAGAGTATTGAAGTTTTCTGAAGAAAAAAATGTTATTAAAGCTTTCATTACAATTATTTAAATTTGATGTTTCATTAGCAGATGACATTGTACAATCCCCAAATAGATATTTCGTTCTAAAAGAAAAATTCGCGCTTTTAATTAAAATTTTTAATTAAAAACAAATGGGCTGCGTTTGAACTTTTAAAGCCCGTTGATCTAATTTACTGATATCACAGATTTGGTCAACAAATCTTTAAATTAGTAACAACACCAATACTTTTTAATAATTGCTAAGAAATTATCGGTTTCCTGTCTAAGTAACGACTTGTAGATTACAATTCTCCGTGTCGGAATTCGAATGGTTATGCTTCCAATAGGAGCAGTACAATATATATAACCAATGATCCTCGCAAATGACGCAAATGATTCTCAGTCTCTTTAAGGACTACTACAAATTTATCAGCAATCCGTAACTTTTTAAAGTAAATGCATCCAATAGCTTCCAACTTAGGAAGAAAATAATTCCAAGCCTTGAAAAACTACACTTTCTTTTTATTAGTAGCGGTTCTAACAGCTTATTTTGATATCAGAACCACTTAAAGCCAATGACTTTTTATTAACATTAATTATTTTTGTAAAGATATATATGATTTTTTTTAACTTATACTTTTTTTAATAATTTAATTGTACTTTTGTCGACTGCTTCTATACAAATTCATAAATATTTTTCTTCATTGGTCTTACAGTCCAATCAATCAATAGAAAACAATACGTAACAATATCAATACATATCTACATTAACATTAATACATCAATACACAAAAATAATAAAAATAAAAATAAAAATTAAATTAAAAATTATAATGACAGTCAGGCTGTCCTTGTTTACAGTCACCTCCGTAGACTAATCTGAAAATAAAATATTAGCTGAAAAAAATTTTTTGTTAGTAAAAACAAAACTACTTTTGATCTTTGGGATACTTTTGGGACTGGATCTTCAATTAGGTAAAGGTATTGGGGACAGTCAGATTGCACTTTACTAACAAAAAAATTTTTATTTTTTTTCAGCTTATATTTTATTTTCAGACTAGTCTACAGGGGTGTCTGTAAACAAGGACAGTCTGACTGTAATTATAATTTTTAATTTAATATATATTTTTATTTTTATTATTTTTGTGTATTGATGTATTAATGTTAATGTAGATATGTATTGATATTGTTACGTATTTTTTTTCGATTGATTTGATTGGACTGTAAGACCAATGAAAAAATAATTATTAATTTATACTTTTCTTTAATATTATTTATAAAAAGCAGTACTCAGTTACAGCATTGGCACATAAATATATCTACATATAAATCTAGTTATTACAGAGATATGAAAGATCTTTAATTTATAAATCACTGTAGAATCGTTACAAATGCCAACTTTGCAGATTTAAATTGGAATATATTTTTAGCATTAAACTTGTGGATTAGATTTTTCAGTACAATATTATGACATTTTAAAAATAATTCTAATCCAAAAAATTGTATTATTTAAATTAGTAGTTTATTGGTGTACTATATTTATTGTATTATTTCGATGATTATTATTGTTTAATAAATTTTTATATATTTTGTATGAATCTTTAATAATCGTATAAATTTACGTTTAAATATTAATCGGAGGTTTTCTGATATAATATGTCGCATAACGAAATAATTTCGCTCTATCTGAAAAGTTAATCATTACGCAGGTAATTTATTCATAAAAAATTTTCTCGTGGGATTTTATCATGATAAATGTAGCTTATGAAAATACTGAACAGTAAACAATTTTATGTAATAAACGATTAAATAAACTTCTTTGAAAGAAAAAGCTTTACCCTCGCATTTATACACGAGCTCTTAAATATAAACACCATAGAAAAGCAAAAGAAATAACAGTCCCGAAATTGAGTCTGACATTCCCAGAAGAAACTCCAGGTATTATACACATTTGGATGGGACAAACGAACTACGAATGAATCTCCAGAACTACAGCCCCTGAATCCCTACACGACCAATCTTACAGCCTCGCGAACGTACCTCGAGCTATAACACTTATTCATCATCGTAACTAGCAACGCGAATCACTTATACAATGCTCGCTGCCCCAGTAGCGGCTCGCGCACGTGACGCGCACCAGATCCGAGCCAACGGAATTAAAGAACAGCGAAGAAAAACCGTACACGCGCACGTGCTCGCGGCTCCGGGCTGGGAGCAGCGAGCGCGAATCAGCGAGCCGGCGAGCAGCGACGCTTCGTGCACGCGCCGAGAGCCAAAGGCTTACTGAACTCTCCGGCTCCCTGGCGCCCCTGCTCTCTCGCCCCCCCCCCCATCCCGCCTCACCGTCCTCTCGCCAACCCGATGGCGGTGCGCGCCGCTACCCCCGTCGATCCGGCGCGGAACGCGCCTTCCCACCACCGCCGGCGGCGGCGGCAGCAGCAGCCACGCTCTCTCTCTCTCTCTCTCTCTCTCTCTCTCTCTCGCGATTATTTCGAAGTCGACGGAAGAGGAAGAGGGAAGGGAAAGAGCGCGAGAGTGGGATAGAAAGAGAGAGAGATAGAGAGAGAAAGAGAGAGCCCGTCCGAATTTCGGAGGTTTCCCTGGGGTCGAAGTTATGTGTTTTTGGGAATGCCGGGCCAGACGCAGAGCTGGCTTGGAAATCTGGAGGAATTGCTCCGCGAAATGGAGGGTGGACGGGGAAGGTAGTATTGCAGATGTTGAATGCGGCCTGGATTATAGCCCTTCGGTTTTCGGATTAATTTGCGATTCTTGGGGTTAGTCGCTGCGGTATAAAAGTATTTCCTTTGCCAAAATTCAATTTACTGCAGCAGCTTTATTTTGTGTATCCGTCTATGTAGGTACACATGTGTATCCGTGAGAGAGAGAGAGAGAAAGATGTGACGATTGTTCGTTTATGTCCTAATGTGTAGTTAAAAAAAAAATTAAATTAAAAAAAATTCTTAAATTGCGAATCATGAACGTGTAATACATTAGTTACGTATTCAATTAGAATTATTTCATTTTAATATATGGTGTAAAATGTAAATGGACTATTTGCCATAATGATATAAACAGAACGAGAAAACGAACCAAAGTACAACATTACAGTTGGTGAAAACTGATCAATTGTTCGTCACACCTTCAGTTCAACAAAGAAAATGACAATACAAAACGAAATCAGTTTTTCAGTTTCTAACACTTCCATTTCCCTGAAAAATCTTCACGTTAGTATCCACTCTCGACTTTATTCGCCATGTCTTTGACCTCCGAAATCTTTCGTTTTCGTCTCTCTCCCTCTCTCTCATTCCATTCCATTTAGTTAAAACTACTGCGATCTCTCAAGCTCGAACCGGCTGCAACGAGCTTAAGGGCTCGCATTTCCCGTTCGCTCTGTCTCTCTCTCCCTCCTTCTCTCTTAATTCTTCTTCCGTACCCAACCCATCGCCCACCCACTTTTAATGGTTGCGAATTGAACTTAACCCGTGTCCTTACTCCCCTTTCGCCGGGCCAGTTCTCTCTCTCACTCTCTCTCTCTCTCTCTCTCTCTCTCTTTCTCTCCCTCTCTCTTCGTGACCGAATAGCGGCGTTCCTTTGTGCGACCCTCGCGAACAGGCGCCTGCCGGCTCTCCGTCGCTACACACCTAATTAGCCCACTTTTTGTCCCTTTACTTATTCATTAATGCACTTTTCGCCTCCCATCTCACGCGTCGCGCGGGCGGATTTTTATCATAATACGGCCTATAGCGCGCCTTGTTCTACTTACGAAATGCTCCGAGCTTTTTTTTTCTTGAACTCTACACTTTGTCAAGTTTATTACGTATTTACAATCGTTCGGAAGTATCCTGTACCTGTAACGTCGGATTACGACTTAGTTCGAGCAATCTGCCTCTTTTTCTATAGAAAATTTTCATAGCCTTGCAAAACTTTGTTGTGATTTTGAAACTTTTCTGCAGTTGTGCGCTTTCGCCATTTTAACGAGGTTCGTAAATGCTGAATTTTCCTTGAATTTAGCGTATATGAAATTTGACAGACATAATATTCACAAACATTGTATAAGCAAATCGTAAATCAACATTATTAATTTACCTTTTAAAACATAATTATACATATATCATAGTTTCGATTAAATATATTGGCTATATTATAAGCAATAATAACAAATTCTGACATCATTAAAACTGATTGATAATTGGCCAACAATGATTTATCTTGTTAACATTATGGATCGTTGATTAAGATTTCGTTATTTCTCGAAGAATTGAAATATGTATTTATTTTCAATGAATTTTGACCTATTTTTGGGATATCTAGTACATTCGTTCATTTTTATACAATTCCAAAATCAAAAATTTCTCATCATGTAATTAATCTTGTGAAAATTTGAAAACCTGCTATTGTATAATAATATCATCATTACAAAACTCCAAATACACGTTCGGAAAACGTTAATACGTGCAAATCATTTCGTCGTTGAATTGCAAAACGCGCACGCATACACACACACACACACACACACACATATATATATATATATATATATATATATATATATATATATACACGTATATACACGTAACCACAAAATCCCTCGTGAAAACTCCCGCCTAGGAGCGCGCCTCGTAACAACAGCCGCAGTTAGAGAGGTGTACGTGGGATTTCCAAAGCCCCCGACGGAACATTCGAGGGCCATCGTCTCTGCATAGGAACACCCTGCGCCGTTCGGATTCGGACGTGATTTCAATTATTTTGTTCAATTATTATTATATTTCAATTTTTTTGAACGTGAAATCTACACTGCACACCGGTCAGCGCAATGAGCAAAATTCTGCAAATAAATTTTATCATTTAGTCGCTTGAAAGTGAACGGCGGCCGCTTTGGATTATTCATCTATGTGTTTGTTTTTTTTCTAATTTCCTCTATTCACCGCCCAGAGCGCTACGGCGAATTTCTTTGCAGGCGACATCGACTTTCTAGCATGACTGTTATTTCATTAGCTTGACGGAACTCATGTGCTCAATGCGCGTGCTGATTAATCCGACATCGAGTCTAATTCCTATTCCATTATGTTATTGCCGGGACTTTCGATTCACTGTTATCCGTTAAATGTTTAGAATAATTTGAATAATCTGGCAATTACATACAGGCAACTAATTTTCTCGAAATTTCAACCTAGTTTCGGGCTATTGAGCGTGATTTCTATTCCTTTTCGAGTTTTCTTCAAAAAGCATTGTTCAGTTTTTCAAACTTTTGTAGTCACATATTATTTAAGATTTGTCTGAAATTGGAGATTATTATAGATATAATTTTATAAAGATACAATCAACAAATTTGGAACTATTTTGGAAATTGTACTAGTTGTCATCGCCTTTTCAAACTTTTCAAATACCGATATAATAATATCTTAAAAAGAATCGCCAAATTTATCAATATTTGATAGAAATAAGCTGGCGTTGAAATCAGTTTACGTGATTCTAAATAACGAAAATACGTGATTCTAAATAACAGCATAATATAGGAATTTTAAAGTGATTGGCCAATTTGTTATTCAATACGAATCAAAGTCAAAATATTTTCACATAAATATTGATGCTATAAATCCGGCATTTACAACATGAATAAAATATTAATTAATGTATCCGTTTATTTATGTCAGAAATTAACATACTTGTATTAAAATATCATCAAGAAAATTTATTCATTAACATGTTAATAATTTAAAAATTAAATTTTTGACAATCATTTCATGTTTTGATATAAGTTTTAATTTAAAAAATTTTCTCTAATTTGCAATGCCTAGCTTTTCGAATACAATAGTGATTATTTATTTTACTATGACATCACTATTGTTTATTTACAATTTTATTGATTTATGATAAATTTTCAAATATCAGATGATAACACATAGGCAGTTTTCAACAGTGCATTCATTTTCGCCATACGTAGGGCGAAACGAGTTCACCCATACACATCGTCCATCTCATGCATATATATATATATGGAGGGGCCAAGATAGTAAGAGATAGATAGAGAGAGAGATAGATAGAGAGAGCGAGAGAGAGAGAGAGAGAGAGAGAGAGAGAGAGAGAGAGACAGAGAGACAGAGAGAGCTATAGGGGAAATGAGAGGCCTTACCCGTGCCCGTTTTACGAGATAGAGCAGCCCATCCCCTCCCTCACTCCGTTCACGATAACGGATTTCATTACATCGAAACAGCTTTTCATTGCGTCGGCTCTCTCTCTCTCTCTCTTTCTCACTCTTCCTCTCTCGAATCTGAGAGGACGTGGCGCATGCACGGTCATCCGACCGCGTCAGCTGGGAAGTTGGGCGAATGTTGCGATGTCCAGGCCACCGCGGCGTCTCGCTACGAATCGTTGTTCTGCACATCCGAGAATACCAATCCCGTACGGAGTGGCGTAGGTGCGTGCGCGCGCCCGTGGCTCGAATCGCCCAGGGGCTGCGGGCTCAAGTACAAGCGCCTTGCCAGTGCTTGTACTCTCGCTGCAGCCGCTACCGCTGCATGGCCTGCGCGGATGGGGACAATTATTCGCGTGCAGTCTCTCGCTCAGAGATAGGGCGAGAGAGAGAGAGAGAGATAGAGGGAGAGAGAGAGGGAGAGAGAGAGGGAGAGAGAGTGAGAGAGGCACGATCGAGTTAACAAAACTATAGAGAGGTAAATTAGATTAGAGGCGCGCACGATTTAAAAAAGAAAAATTCTTTAATGCTTCATTTTTCGAAATAAACAGGTATTGCTCTTTTATATAGATACGATGACTCTTGCTTCGTGCATCATCGAAGCCAATGTAACACTTTCATAAGCTACATATATATATATATATAGTAGCTGACAGAGTCGAATGTTTGGTTTATAACCCCCGCTCGACGCATAAAATAGCCGACAGAATTTTATGAATCCCTTTCCAAATGCTATTAAAAAAAAAAAAAAGCCAGTTTATCCCCTTCTTCGTTGTGAATCTGCATTGGAACAATATAACGGCCGCGCGTTACAATGTTCGGCTCGATAAAAGCACTGGAATGCATCGTCATGGCCTGCCCGTCTGCCCGAACGAACCTTATTCGATTATGATAGAGTACGCTACCTCATATCTGACGCGAATAAAACCAAGGCCTCCGATACCGAAGGCCGCACGAGGCCGAATGAAGTCAATAGCTGCGCAATGCAGCAGCGCGGCTCAACTTACAACGCAATACACACGGCAGTACTTTACCTGCGAAAATAAAAAAAAAAAAACACATACGCACATACGCACTTTTCAACCGTCTTCGAATTTTGATTACATCCGACTGCTTTTTTTTTAAATCGAGTTTCACTGTTCTGCGTTACCCGGTTGCTTAGCCGCGGCCTTGTCTTACCGCCAGATCGATCGATTATCGTTAATTCGATACGTAACACTCGTCACGTATCCTCCCGAGGCTGTAGCCCAGTCGGACCGCGCGCGATCATCCAATATATATATATATATAAATTCCACGCCAGCACTGGTCACGATCATCCCCCTCAGCCCACCCCGTTGATTGCAGGGTCATCGGGATTTCCAAATGCGGCCGTGTGCCAGAGCCCGCGCTCGTACGGTCGTCGGCGCCCTCGGTCCCCCGATCTTCTTCTATTGAAAGGCGAGCGTGTGTATAGGCCTTAATCGGAGCCCGACTCTCGCGCTGACGGTCGTTTCGACTCCTGACGTCCGCCCTCGTGCTCCCCGGAGGCTCGTTATAGGGCTTTCGAGCAACGTACATACACGTATGCAGGTAGAGGCAGAGAGACAGATAGAGAGAGAGAGAGAGAGAGAGAGAGAAGAGAGAGAGAGAGAGAGACACATCGGCCTCGCACGGATCAATCGATCCGATGCTTTACGATAGCCGGGTGCGCGCGGCTTCCGGTCAGAACGACGATATTTCGCTCGTTTCGCGGTTCCCTGGCCTCCCGTATACATTCTTCGATTTTCATTTTGGGTGTGTGTACATAAACTGTAAATAATATGGCTGTTAAGAATGAGAAAACATCGTGAGCAGCCATTTTCCAGAACGATGTATTCATTCCCACGATTTTCACTATAATTCCAATTTACGCTATTTTAATCGTGGTCGCGATTTTTCTCTACATTTCCTGCTTTCGTTGGCAGTCAAATGTTCATAGACTTGAGCGTACTTCCTACAATCGAGTCAATCACGAACATACTCTTCTGATCGAATTCCGCTTTGACACGCACGGAGAGTGACCCCCCTACAGATAAAATTCTGGAGTGATTAAGATATTATATTCTTGTTCCTCCTTCTGCTCCCCGATTTCCTCTCGGAATGTTTAATCTGAAAGGTGATCCTCTCGGCATTGGCTGTCGACTACCTGTCCCAGGATCTCTCAAAACATCGACTCCATATCATTTTCCAGGAATTAAGAATCATTCCGTCTCCATGAGTTTAGAAAACTATGCTTTGAGGACGACGTACTGCTGCCACACAAACAAACTCCATATACAATATACATTCGGTTTATATTTAAGGTCGAGCTTCCATATTTACGCGAACGAATAACAATAAATGTTTTTCGAAACAATTTTCTTTAAAAAACTATAAATACGTATAAAACCGAAAGATTGTTTATCAAATTCACAAGATTGTGCTGGCAAAAAATCACTAAATTTAAATTTTTACTATTTAAATTTGTAAATTGGCAGAAATTTTGTCGGAAATCGCAAATAAACATTTCTATGAATCATTGACGCAGTCTCAATGAACGGTCTGAAAATATAAATGTCCGTTAAAAATTTCATAATCGATATACACCAGTGCTTCTACATCTGTCCATAATATTACAGTACGCGCGCGCGCGCGGCGAACCCGTTCGCATTCATCTCCGGACCTCTGCCAGGCCACTGCTTATTTTGCACCGCTCTGCGCCAGGTTTCGCATTTATCTTTCTTTGTCCCTTATCCGAGGCCCCACCTTCCCCCCCCCCCGGCTCCGTTAATTAACACTCGCACGCCCCCGCGTCCGTCGAGTCCGAAGTGCTTTTTGGCGGGCGCGCGCGAGCGCGGCGAGACGGGCGAGGAATGGAGATAAAGCGAATGAGACGGAAGACTCGGGGAGGGAGTTATGGCGGACCTAATGCAAGAACCAGCCCGACGGTCCAACGAAAGCAAGCGACGAAGTTAAACCCTGTTATAGAAACAACGATCCTCCGTGTTCGTTTCGCCCACCCCCTTCTCTTTCTCCGCTCTCACTCCCCACTCTTTCCTTCCCTCTCTTTCTCTCTCTGTCTCACTCCCATTCCCTGTCTCGCTCTTTTCTCATCTCCCCCCCTGCGGTCGTTTGTAATCTCGATCGACAACAATTAGCATGTATGCCATGATTATACGTGCTTTTAGGGGGCTTTAATCACGAATTCTAATTACATTTGGTCGTTTCGCTCATCATTGACTCCTGTCCTACTTTCCAGATTAATACAAAGATCTTCTTTGTAATCTAATAACCGCCTGATCAATAATCACATAATAGGCACTAAATTAACCTATCGAATTAATACGCGATCCCAGTTGCTTAAGTATGCGACGAATTAAAACAATGTGGAATATCAAGTGTCTAAATGAATAATACAGTGAGTAATAATATAAAACGTAAAACTAACTAATATTTAAAGCGTGAAAAAAAGAATAGGGAAGCTCGAAACCTAAAACAATGCATGATGACATAAGAAACTCTGTATTGGAAAAAAATCAATTAGTCAGCAGAAAACTACAAGTAGCTATAAATCAGATCTTAAAATATTATTTGTGAAAGCGAAAGATCGATGTTTACAAACTAGCATCAGTCTTTTATTCTATTATTATATCAAAATTCAATATCATAATTACATTCAAAAATATAAGCGCGGCATCAAGCAAGTACAAAAACAATTATAAACAAAAAATTAAATTTATAATTAAATCTTTAAAATTCCTTAAAATTAAATACATCAAAGATCAAGAAGGTAATAATGGATTTTAACGCGTACTAAACATGACAAGTTTTCATTACTCCCATGGAAAATCACGAAATTATTCAACTTTTACGAAACATCCGAATGATTACTGTTATGATAAGCATTAGTGAATGAAATACAAACGAAATATATAATTCACTAACTTCCTCCGCCTCGACAGAGCCCTATATATTAATAAAGTCTAATTGAAAAACGAAATTATATATATATATGTGTGTGTGTGTGTGTGTGTGTGTGTGTGTGTGTGTGTGTGTGTGTGTGTGTGTGTGTGTGTGTGTGTGTGTGTGTGTTGTGTGTGTGTGTGCTTTCTTCATATATGTTTTCAGAACTTTATTACTGCTCGATCGGTTTGAATAAATATTGGCATCAAAATCATGTTTCTTCATACCTTCCTTACATCGTCCAAGAAACTTTTATAAGTTTAAAACATAAAATCATAATCACAGAATACATTTAATGGTAATTTAAAAACGCAATATAACCATAAATATCACTCCCTGTATTTTGATGAAATCTGCAACTTTCGTTTGAAATATTTTTTTTTCAAATTTATTATATTATTCAATACGAATTTCAAAAAGCATCATTTTTACTGCTTTCACCATGAAATTTTTTACAAACCTCATTGCGATATGCCTGATTACAAATATGAATAGATGACGCATTGATCGAACAAAAATGTAAAAATGATTTCCATATAAGTATACAAAGCAGGTGATCCTCGCATGAGTGTGGTTTACCAAAAATGGCTATACTGTGATCACCCTCTTTAGTCACATGTAGATATAATTCGTTAAAATGTAAAATCAACAATTCCTCAATTTCGTTCAATTGTATAGATAGGCTATATATAAAAACCATCTAAAGAACAATCAAGATATTAAAAAAATTTTAAACCAAGGGATTTAGTATCACTAAAGTATTTGAAGCAAAAACGAAGAATGCGAAAATTTATTATTATGTGTATAGAGATGCAACAAATATAAAATAAATATTAACTACGATACACCAAATAATAAATACGATCAGTAAATAAGTCACTAATAGTCTGTGACTTCATACAAATATAAATAAATAAATTTAAAAGAAAACTAATAATAAAATAAATACGTTTTATATATGCTCGAGACGTATTTTCAGTTTTTGCATTATACCAACAGTTTTCGTAGTTTTATTTAATTTTGAACGACTTCATGCCCTACAATGTTTAGAATTGTTTGTTCCTCCTCTTTTTTTTGCAGCAATCTCCTACTTTTCGATTACTCCTACGTTCGAACTAACAAAATTTGCAAAACTTTCTTAGGCAGCTCGCTCCGACGGCGCGCAAGACACTTGCCGGAAACTTGCATTCTACTTTAACTCAACGCGCAATCGAAAACATCGAAAAACTCATCGAAATAACTATTCGAGGGAAAAAAAACTTTTGCCATCATCTCGTCCAGCCCCCCCCTGCCCCTCTTGCCACTCCACGCCCATCTTCGTATAGAACAGAACGAAGTTGCATGTGGAGGGGAAAAAAAGGAACGTATAAGGGAAGAAAGCGTGAAAATCTTTTGGAACGCAAGGTATTAGGGAGATAGGGGAAGAGGGAGAGAGAGAGAGAGAGAGAGAGAGAGAGAGAGAGAGAGAGAGTATAACGCCATGGTAAACGAAATTTTACAAGACTCTCAGGCACGCGTGAAACTTCGGGAATCGTAATTAAATCAGCCCACACCCACGTTGCACAATAGAGGGGTCCAAGGAGGAACAATAGAGAGAAAGAGAGACAGAGGCGATGAGTGAGGGACAGAGAATCCTTGGGTGCAAGTGAGCGTAGAAACTGCCAAAAGGGAAGCCTTTTCGGTAAGGGAGGCACTGGAGCTGAAATGGTCTCTTGAAGTGGCATTAAGTGCCCCAAGGGGTTTATATGGAAAATCGTACCTGCAAAGTGAGTGAAGAAGAGAGAGAGAGAGAGAGGGAGAGAGATAGAGGAGAGGGAGACATAGAGAGGGAAAGAGCGAAATTGTGCTAAGCGAGCAGGAGACTACTGAAGATAATAGATTAATCGATATAATATTATTCCGTATAAAAGAGAAAATATGCTTTGCAATCATCTTCCACATAACTACTCTTACGGAGATAATATCGCTGTTAAGCAGAGAAGCGCCATAATAGTTACACAAATGAAAGAATATATTATATATTAATAAGTAAAATATTCTATATTGTAAGAAACTGAAAACATTGTTCAGATAAATTACTAATTAGAAATTACCTATAAAATTTCTTTTAGAAATGTATTCATTACTCTTCCAGTTGTTGATTTAATTTTGTTTTGAATTTTAAGCTTGCAAATTATTTTATAAATTTCACATGACAAATAGTCGTTTTCAATTCACGAACTATGAGGCTACTACAGTATGATAATGTAGCAGACAAATATTATAAAAATTCATTGAAAAAATTTTTTTTTTCAATTGCAGAAATATAAGATAAAATAACTAAGGGGATACCAACACAATCGAACTTCACTGACGATATTATTTCCATGAAACTGATAAATCAAATAAAGTCATATTTGAGAATGTTGCTATTCATTATATTTATTTTTGGTATGGAAAGAGAGAATTTAATATGAACCTTTAAAAAGTTTAGTTTTATATTTTAGTTTTAATTACGGACTTTTTAGTTGATTATTGATTTACCTTCACACGTTTATATTTTTAAATTGATTTCCATTTGCTTAAAAGCAATTGCTTCTGCTCGAGCAAACATAAATATATTGAACAACAATATCCTCTAATTTGAGCTCATTTGACTCATAGGTTTCATTGGAATCCTTCTGTCAATGAATTTAGATTTTGTATTTACTTCGTATTATAAATTCTTATATAAATACTTCTTGTAAAAAGATAAATATAATGTTATAATTTTATTTTTAAAGGCTTTTTTCTATTTTATAATTTAAACGCGGCGTACCATCTGACTAAACGTGAAAACAAATTTTAGTCACCAGTTTGTCTAGATTAATTGTTTCCAGTCCGTACGCAGATTTTGATCCTGCAAATTTTAACGGTTATATATTTTTGTTTTTAACTACCATTAATTAGACATAGCTTCGATGTAATTGATTTCTAGGTCAAAAATCAATTAAAGTTATTAATGTTCTTAGTATTACATATAAATAAATTTAAACGAAACAATTTTAATAAATAAATTCGAAACAAATTCTAAACTTTTAATAAAATTAAAGATATTCCCAATCTGCCTCCTATATAGTTAATGTCGTAGATAGATTGATCATAGATCAATCATGCTGCATTCATCCCATATGTTCCAGTGTCTATCTCGCGCGCGATATCCCTCAACAGTTGACGAAGGTATAGTCACGCAGGAAATCAGAGGGAAGAAAATAAGCACCGTGGGCGCCGAAAAAATCTTTAGCGGGCACTAGGAAACACAGGAGAACGCATGATATAAACGGAATATCGAGTCACCTCTCAAAAAGTTCCCACTAACTTAACAATATTAACAATACTGGGCTCGCTTTTATAGCTCCGAGCCAATCGATCACTTTTGCGGAAAGTCTCGCTACCCCCCCCCCGACCCATTTGTCCAAGCCTGTAACTGTCGGCGTGCACGTAAGTGTTCGAAGAGAAAGAAATTAGCCGAGGATCACAAAAAAAAAGAAAAGAGATCGCGAGAAGAAGCGCGAGTGTATGTACACTCGTGTACATACAATGCGACTCGAGTACCTCGCACGCGGTCGGAGAAAGCGTTGCGGAATGATGTCGAAGTGCGGCGGCGGGGGGGGGGCGAGCTGTGCAGCGCGATAATGACGACGAGAATTCACAATGGAGCGCCACGAGAGCTTTGCACTCTGTCCCACCGACCCGTCCTCTTTCTTTCTCTTTTTTTTCTCTGCTTGACATAAATCTTGCTTTCTTCTCTCTCTCTCTCTCTCTCTCTCTCTCTCTCTCTCTCTCTCTCTCACTCGCTCGCTCTCTTTCACGGCTCAATCGAACATCGATGCGCGCACGTTCTCGCGCTGTCGCAAGCGCCGCGTTCGCGTTGCGGTCGAAATATCGCAGAACTTCCGTGGCGGTCGCGTCCCCTATGCGGAGCGGCAGGTGTAGTAATTATTTCCGTAGCTGGGAAGCTTTTCCGTATGCAAACTACGCATGTAAACACCGACGATGCGGCACGCGTTGTGAGGAAAAATGAAGAAGAATAATGAACTTTCTATATATATATATATATATGAAACGAGAACCCATGGATGGTGGGGGGCATTTGCATTGGTTGGGAAAAGTGGTCGGGGCACCGCCTTGTTTCGTTGTCAGAGATATACATGTTATGACGCGACATTGTTTATACGGCGGAATTGTGACGGATTTTTCGCTCTGTCGGAGCGGCGGCCTCAAAATATTATAATATAGGGGGAGAAAAAAGGAACGTATACGTAGATATAATACATTAACGGATTAAAATTCCACCCGAACGAAAAATCCACCCGAGGATTTTGAATGCCGAATTTTGTTCCCCGATGCATTTACGGCTTTGCCGCACAAATAAAAGAGGAGTGAATTATTTTCACGGGCGAAAAGTACGATGACATAATGGCCAGAGAAATTAGCCTTTCTATTTATGTTAAAACATGTGATTTCGTTTCGTGGCATAAGTTATTAAAATTTGTTTAGTTCTAAAATTAAAAAAAAAAAATACCAAAAAAAAATAATTGCTGCCCGCGTGTTTTGGACGATGTAACTGTAAATTGGAGTTAATTCAAAGCCGAAATTAAACTTGAATTTAAATTACAAAACATCTAAAACATAAGTTATTCCGCAGATTTTTGAATTTGTACAAAATAATTAAGCTTGAAGTTAAATTACAAAATATTTAAAATTTAAACTGTTGAACAGATATGTTGAAATTTTTACAAAAAATATTCAGAGCATGCAATAAACCATTACGTTATTCGCTCTAATTTGAACAGTGAAAATTATACCGATGTCCCTCAAATTATTAAGCAATCTTCGATAAAATAATGAATATCCAAAAAATCCTTTGGGAAACTATGTTCAAAATGACAAATTCACCCACCTCTCTATGCAAATTTGAAACAAAGCTGCGCGCTAGCAATAGAACATCTCACCCCCCCCCCTGTACAGCCTGAAATTTCATTTTGTAGAAAAAGCATTCGCAATCCTTTCCTGCTTTGTAATCCCAACAGCAGAAGGTTCGCGGTGTTACACAAAAAAAAAAAAAGAAAAACAAAAGATGCAGATTAAGTTATTTCGGTGTAATGAAAAAAGATACCGGTGCTGGCTCTCCCTCCCCTACAACCGCGCGCTGCTAACGAAGAATATTTTCCGAGGATCGCCCAGGTTGTCAGCCCTTCTCTCTGCCTCCTTTTTTCCACGTGGAAAATCTCTTACCACTCGTTATCCAAACAGCGGCAAAGCATAAAAAACAACAACAGTAACAACAGGTACATTCCCGTGGCAGAGCGAAAAGCACGTACGTACACACGAAGCATACACCGCTGGCCTGACCGCCTGAGTTCTCCTAATTACTTCTGGCGGCGGAAGCACGGGGAGGTGGCGGGGGAATGCCAGGTACGTGCGCGAGCTTGCAACTTTCAACTGGGTGGATGCGCGCCGCCGACCGACACAGGTGTACCAACGCAGTGGGCGGGGGGGGAGCAATAATTTCTAAATTAATATCCAAAAATCCAGACGCGGCAGTGAAAGCCTGCCCCGCGCAACTGTCAAGCGCCGAAGCGAAATTATCGCGCGCAATTACCTTAACGTTTAGATACCTAATGCACGCGCCATTGAAACCAAACGCCCGGCAATTACACGCACGGCGAGCACCGCGCGCATTTGCGTATATATCGAAAAACGGCCCAAGTCCACTGTGGCTCGTTTTCGATGCCGCGCAGCTTTGCGCAATTTTGCTCGTCGTCGAGGAAAATTCGCCACGCCCCTGTCAGGCGCGGAGAACGTTATCGTCGTCGCGGCCGCGTGAAATTTTAGCCGATCTCCTGGGATTCGATGGACCGGTTAGGGTCGATGCTCCGCCGCAGTAGCCAGCTGCGCACGTATTGGCGTTGACTAGAAAATTTTCCGAGCATCTCTCTCTCTCTCTCTCTCTCTCTCTCTCTCTCTCTCTCTCTCTCTCCCCCCTCACATCCTGTCCTCATTGTGCCAGCCGGCAATGAGCGGGAATCACGTTTATCGCGTTGAACGCACGCGTAACAATGCTTGATTCGCGCCGCTGAATAAACGAACGAACGAACGAACGAAGCTTATTGGAATGGATAGAGAGGAAGCTTACGCGATCGGCGCGGGAATAATCTTAATCAAGGGTAACGAGACGGGCACGCGCGCGCTCGTTGTGTTTTCGATTATTATTATTATGGAGCCCGATATATATATATATGTACACGTAGCATCTGCCTGTTACGTGCATTATCTGCTATTTGGAACAATGACGCAATTACAGGAGCATCGCGTGCACCGAAGGGCAGGAGCGAATCGTGCTCGATGGACCGCTGCCACAATGCGAATGTAATAATTTAGAGATTGATTTATTTGATAAGATTAGCGCGGGTATACGGACCGATTCGTTCGTTACACGTGCAATTTTCTGGTATTAAAGGCTACCGAAGCGATAATTCGCGCGCGCGCAAATGCGGCAAGGGAATTATCTCTGGTTATCGGAATGGATAATGCGATGTATAATAATGCGTATAGTTGACGATGAGGTTAATATTACGGCAATATAGTTTATTCTCGTGCCGTCTATTAGTAAAAAAAAATCAAATTGTCGTGTACAACAAATTTAGATTAAATACTTTTCATTTTGCTTTTATTCAAAATTTTCAAAGCTTCGATACATGACACGTGTATATGACCTATTAATTTAATAAAAACTAATTCAATTAACCATAATCATAATTGAAGCTTTTTATCAATAGCGTGTTAAATTTAAAAATGTTTTTCATAAATGCGCTGATTGAATACTGCTTGAATTGAATTAAAGCTATTGAAAAAATATAGATCGAATGATCAATGCGAATAATAACCAATCAAACATAATAACAATAATAACGCATAGATAGTTTTGAATGAATAAATATACGCATATAGTGTTTCTTGAAAGTCCTATAGGAAAGGAAATGAGAAATCAATCATACAGATGATAATCAAATAAATTCTAACAAAGATCATATATAAATTATTAATTTACAAAAACCGAACGTAGTACCTATATGTTATCACTTACTATTCGAATTTGTCATTTTTATGCTTCAAAGTTCCAACTCCGACTATTTTTGTATCCCAACTTCAAATTCATATCTTAGTTTCTTCGAAGGTTCTTTTTCAAAATATAGGAGGAAAAATGAATAAGTTACGGGGTTTTCCAACAATGGAAGAAAAAAAAATTATTTTTGAGGAGATTCTTTTTAAATCGCCATTTTCAATATCAAAGATATTTTGGAGAATGGTATATGAATCAAATTAATAAATTCTTATGTGCAATAGGTCTTTTTTCGTTCTTGAGGGACTGTATAACTAACCTCTAAAATTCTTCTCTTTCCGGAAAACAAATAAGAATAGCTGAAAATATATCGGAAAAAACAAAAAATATTTTATTTACTATTCAAATTGCAATTTCATTACAACTCTTTCAAATCTTCAAGCAGTACCCAAATCGATATGTTCTGATAGAGAACTATTTTGAATATTGAAGTAACATAAATTTTATATCCTTAAAAATAAATAAAAGTAGTTAATATGTATATATATTATATAATACATAGAGTAGGTTTGAAAATAAACTATTTCAAAGAATAACTCAGTTAAGTACGTAAAACCATACTTCAAAATAGTGAAATTATTTTTGAATTTTTATGACAGTCTTTCAATGATGAATAGAATACCAACTTTATATAATATATTGTAGAACTAAATGAAATTGTCATTGGTAAATATTCCTTTAAATTTAACATTCGAAAAATTCAGGGACCTTCCAAGCACTGGAATACGAATAACTTTTACGAAAGATTTACAATAAAGATTACTAATATCGTCGGAGTTTGAACTTAACTGATGAAAAGGAAGAGAAAATAGAGGAATAAATAGGGTTCAATTAACGCTTCCATCGCAACCAACAGAGACAGCAAAAATTGGGCTACAGTAAATACTCCATACCACATATATATACTACATACCACATCTCTCTATATATGGGTGTGTGTGTGTGTGTGTGTGCGCGCGCGCGCACGTGGTCATCGGCGAAATTCCCCGGAGACTGGCCGCCCCATAGAATCCCACGGGGAATCATTACAGCCATCGTCGCATCGCCGTATATAAAGCTCCCGGAAGAACGGGGCGCGCGTCACGACCGAGCGTCACATTCGGAGGTCGCGGCGTCGCGTAGCCCCGCGCGGGCCGCGCATTATTAGCCCGCCGGTACCGCACGCACCGGAGCGACGGGCGGTCGGACGGAGGCACGCGCAAACTCGCGCTGATGGATCGCGCACAGAGGGGAATAACGCTGGACGATACAACGTCCGCGGAATTTCGATGACCGAGCGACTGCCCGGCCCGAGGAAATTTAACGACCGATCGAGAAGGGGAGCGGGCGAGGAGGGGGGGTGGGAGGCCGAGTGGCCCGATCGGGCATGGACGATCGTGTTTGCCTTTTGAGGTGTATAACGTTGTTATCGGGTTGCTACGTCGATACCGCGGAGTGTACGCACGTTTGGCCGAGGATCGATGCGGTCCGGGACAGGGGGGCGGGAGGGGGGAGAGCACGAGGCGCAATTCGGCGAAGCCGACTTTAATAATGTGTACTTAAACGCGGGCGAAGCGGCCGCGGCAATACTGCCCGGGTAGGTATATCGAGCGGGTAGGTATTTCGGACTTGACGGCGGCTTGCTCTTTATAAAATACGATCTATCTCCGCGATCCGCTGTGCGCGCCCCTCTCCCCCTCTCTAATTCATCGATTAATCCATTAGGAGACTTATTTCGCACATTGACGCGCGGGAACGAATTATGCATGTAAAGGCTTACAGCTCGCAGGGAGGGTATTAGGTTTACGGCCGAACGGAATACACGGACTCTCTCTTTCCCTCCCTCTCCATCTCTCTCTCTCTCTCTCTCTCTCTCTCTCTCTCTCTCTCTCTCTCTCTCTCTCTCTGTCTGTAATATACAGGGCAATAATAATTCTAATTTATTATTATGCACACCTTAAATTATTCAAAACAATTGAAAGCGCACTAAATCCCGCTAGTTCGTTATATGTATCTGGCCGAAACTATTACGCTTTATATTATCGCGGCGTGCCGGGTATTCGCGCAATTAATCCCGCCCCTCCCGCCGCCAGGATTATATTCAATTTTTCACGCACGATGAGCATGATTCGCATTTGCATTATTTATTTTATCTATTTTTATCAATGCTTTCATGTCAATATTGATTTTTTATTCATTTCACATTATAGCTCTCTCTCTCTCTCTCTCTCTCTCTCTCTCTCTCTCTCTATACTAATTTACAAATCGCACCTTCGCCACTTGATTTCCGTTCTCATTAGGAAAAATTATTATTCTTAAACACGATTACAGAAACATTTGAAATAAAAATTATCTTTGTAGTTGATAACCAATGTTAAATGAATTGATATGAACATTTCATACGATAAAATGTATTTAGTTGTTCTTCATCTGTACATATTTGTTCTTCCAATACGTTTCATATAGTTTTATTGATGTAAATCTTGTTTTTTCCTTCCGATTTCAATCGAGATATCCTATATACAAGTTATTCAAATAAAATGATCGAGGGTCTACTCTATTAATCCTCGGCGATTTTATTGCGCTTGTTGACTTTTGTTGCTTTCTGATAATTCTATTTCCTAACCGAATTCGAGAAGAATAAAATTTCGTCGACATATATACGTCGTGCTCTACATATCAACTTTTACACTGATTTCAATTCGAGCAAAGTACCGACAGCTGAAAATACATTACGAACGAACTCGAAGCTCTATTGTAAACAGGACGGAGAAAAGCCGCGGTAGTAACGTTCTCTACAATAATGCTTGCGATCAATTGCCTTCCAACTTTTTCGGTTATATAGAACCTGGTGATTCTTAATTAAAGCCAATAAAAGCTCGTACACTTGGAGAAATGAAAAATTTTCTGCAATAGATGCTTATTAAATCGAATTGGTATAAAAAGACGCTAAAAAATATTTTTTTTCTCAATAATAATTCGTGCACGTCAACTAAATTTTATTACCATATATGATCGATCAATATAATTAACGGATGCAATACAAGCAAATTACGTCACTGCTTATATCGTAAAACAGTAATAACGAGCGGAAACTAATTTAATAGCATAAAATGATGGCATGCAAAAGTTATGATTAATTTATCCATAAAAGTTTCCGTGTACGCAGTGCATAAAATACAAATCGTTTAAACATGAGTTAAATTTGAAATGATTATCATTCTTATTTACAATTCACTCTATTTGTCGATTCAACACCAAAGTGAATGAAACGTACAGAACACGATGTAATCTTGAATAAATGTCGGCGAAACAGTCATTTTCTGTTTACCGCTAACGACGAAAGATATTTTACCGTATTCCAATAAGCCCACAATGCTGACAACTGTAAATAAGTCCCCATCGTGTTTTGTAGCGGAACGAAGATAACGTCTACAGAAGTTTCCTGTTGCTCTTTCTCTCTCTATCTCTCTTTTTTCCTCTCGTAGGCAATATAGTCATGTAGTGCAACGTCACATTTTTCTTTCGAGATCGCTCGATAGGCATGAAATTGTACAATATAATAACTTTAAAAAATCAATATATACTTTAGATTTGATGATGAAAATGTCGTGAAAATTTATCACAATTCGTCGTCCGAAAACTGAACTTTAAACTAACGTTTAAGTATCCTCCGGCGTTGGCAAATAATAAAAGATCGATCGAAAAGCAAAACAAGGGCCGAGATTGAGCGCCTCCAAAAGTAGGCTCTTTATTATCCGACACCCGCTGGGCACTCGCTCGCAAAAAGGAAAAGGAGGAAGAAGAAAAAAAGGAGACGAAGCAACGCGATAAAAAGTGCCTCGAGGCCAGCGGAGAGGAAAGCGGGGCGTTCGCCCGGTTATAACGAAACCTCGGGATTTTCTCATTTTTCCGAAACTGTAGGAGAAGGCGGTCTGTCTTGCGCGCTTATTATTTATCTTAGCCCCGCGCCCCTCGTGTCGATTCGACACCATTCGAAGCCAGAGCCTGCGGGTCAGGAAAGACGGGGGAGAAAGAGAGAAATAGAGAGAGAGAGAGAGAGAGATAGAAAGAGAGAATAACGTGGAAAAGAAAAGGATAGAGCATAGCATACACAACACTGGAAGGTTCGCCAACGAGAAAAAGGTCGTCTTCCACCCCCGGCTACTGGGACGCGTCATCGTCGGACGACGTGGGATGTTTGAAATTTGATTGTCTGTCCCTTCTATCGCTTCCGTTCGGTCTTTTCATCCCCACTTCCATCACCCCCCCCCTCTCGACCACGCTGTATATCTTTTTTTCTTAGTTATATGTAGTTAAGGAGACAAAATCTTTTTCTCGTTGTATCTTCTAAATGTTAAAACGCCTGAAATGAATAAATTCGCACGCAAGCTGGACGAGATCGGGCAACAGGTCGCGATGAAAGATAAGCCGTGAAAAATCATTGTTATTTTTTCTCCCAAAATGTAGCGTATCCATGCGCACAAGTCGCCAGTTTACGTAATTAAAATACGAAGAATCGGAAAAATCTGTGTCTTTTAATTAAACGTTTTATCCAAGTGTAAAGGCACATTTTTCACGAATATTTCGCTACTTTATTTTCTGATATGCCCGCTATCCTACCCTGCACATGACGCACATTCTGCAAAAATATACATATTTCTCAGCGGACTCAGAGAAAAATGTACGTATTTCTTGCGATCCCCTAAGTTATCAGACATTCGCTTGCCAGCACCCGACTTTTCGTTCCACCGCGCAACCGTCCGCTTATGCCTCCTCCTTCCTTCCCCTGACTTGGGCAGTCTCGAATGTGCTCACTTCCTCCGCGGTGCCCCCGGTGATGCCCCGGGCCCTGAACTCAACGTCCCGTCCGTCGCCTCTGTGCGCGGCCATCGCCCGCGCGCGTTCTGTGTACAATCGCGCGCTACGCGACGCGGATCTTGGCGTCGCGATCCTGAACCAAGAACTGATCAGGAAGTCGGGATTTAGCGCTGCGGGGCCAAATCCTCGCGGTAGAGACGCGACGGCCGTACCCCTTCCCCCCTCCCCCCAAAACCACATCGTGCACCCGAGCATCGAGCTGACGATTCGTCCTGCTGCTTGGCGCCCAGCGACATTTATCATCCGGCCCATGAATCGTCCTCGCTGGATTTTACAGCGCTGGCAGCGGCAGCGGCTGCGCCCGAGCAGCTTCGCGCTCCGACTTCGGGGAATTGCCAAGACGGCGACCGCACCGCGGGACTGGAAAAAGCCGATATTTGCGGGCGGAAATTTCATTTCTCGGCGTGTGGAACACCGGATCCACGGAAATCTCCATTTTTCTTTCAAGATTAATCGAAGAGTTAGCCTTGATTTTGGAGAATAAAAGCTGAATCCGGAATTTGATAAATCCAGATAATTGCATACGTTTGAGGAAACGTTTAAATATGCCGCGAGCATAAATAGAAGTTAATCTGCAGTTTTTTATTCGGAAATACGTTAGTGATAATCCTTGAAGAAAAAATTAATCAATGGAAATAAATATTTATTTCGAATGTTCGACAAAAAGTATTTAGTTGAATCAATAATATTTTTCCACCTCAAACAGATCCTTCATTCATTTTTCTCGAACTCCTTAAATAAAAATTTATTTGAATTTATTAATTTTTCTTCTTCTTTATGAATCATTATATAAATTCTATAAATATTATATTTTAGCTTTGAAAACGTATAGTCGCCTAAAAATTTTAATATGAAATAATGTTACCATATAAAAATAAAATTGTTCTTACGTCGACTGTTATAAAGTAAACTAACAAAAATTTTTACCGGTTTTACAATTATTCAAAAACAATATATTTATATAATTATAATATAATAATATAATATAATCAATTATGCATCGATAACATAATAAATAGTACATTCAATTTTTGTTTTACTTTTTAGCAATAGCTTTGATATTGCAGATTCTACGAGGATTATTGTAAGCAGTAATAGTCTGATGATCAATAGTGACTGTTGTAAAAATTATAATTTTTAAAAACTATAAGGCCTATAAAAATATTTGTCACTTTCTTGTCATATATTTATACATAATAAAAAAGTCGACATAAAACATTGTTTACATCAACGTGCTTGATCTGTTTTAATGATAAGACTGAAGAAGGAACTACCTATTTCCATTATTTTCCTTTAAGCGCTCGACAGAATTGCGCTATTATTTTCGACAACCCGACAGAAATTCACGAGAGGCAGGATAATTCACGTAAGCCTTATACCGAAAACAGACTAACAATCCCGTCAAAGCAACGCCTGTTCAAGGAGCAGCGATGGTCTTTCCCCATCCCCCCGCCCCCATCCCGTCCCGCCGAATTAGCGCAAAAATGAAGCAATTAATGCGGCTGCAGCGTCGTCGTCGTCTTCATCGTCGCCGGGCCCCGCCCCAGAGAGACAGAGAGAGAGAGAGAGAGAGAGAGATGTCGCGCAAACTTCCCCCGGGTCTGTAATTATTTTGTCGACTCATTAGCGGTGCGCGTCTCCCCCGCTTCCTCACTCCCTGCAACCCTCAACACACCGACCGAGCAAAGTATGAAGCTCTCGGCGAGGGGCCAAGTTCCACCGCTCTAATATCGCCGAGAGACAGTTCATATAGACGCGGAAAGTTGGCTCGAGCAGGCGACCCGCGTGACTGCGCTCTCCTCGGCTTACCCCATTCATACCTGCAGCACGGGTGACACGCGCGCTTTGCTGCCTCGAGTTATACCCCCAGATAGAGAGGGCGAGAGAGAGAGAGAGAGAGAGAGAGTGAGGGGTCGCTCGGTTCTCCCGCGTAACCCATTCCTTGATGGGGAAATGACTTGGCCGACTTCGTTTATTCTTTTACCATAAGTAATACGTACAAGCGCGATGGAAGGCGTGTGAGCGTTTTTTTTTTTTTTATTTTTTTAATCGTAAAGGGTGTTTTAACGCAGCTGCCTACGGTGGTATATGTATGGTATTCAAAATTTCCGATATAGAGTGAGAGAGAGAGAGAGAGAGAGAGAGAAATCCTTAATTTCAAGGGCCCGAGGGAGTTACGAGATTTTTTACGAGTCACGGCGAAATCTTCCGCGCGACGGCTGCGAAACGAATTAAATTATTCCGCTCGTGTCGTTGGCCTTGGAGATAAATTATAATTCCGCAGCTGGGACAGTGATTGTCGTGTGGCGTTTCGAGCAATTGTCGGGCTAAAGGCAAAAAAAAAAAAAGAAAGAGAGAAAGAAAGGTTTTGTCCCATTGTTCGCCGGGTCTTATTTGCCTCGGCTACCGGCTTAATTAGAACTCGTAAGTGCTCGCTACATATACGCGTTAATTTAGTCAAGCTATTTTCATATATATTAATTTTTTTTTTCCCTGAAAAATCGCCCGCTCCACATATTTTCACGCCGAGGAAAAACTTTTCTAAAAGTTTATTAAAGTTTAGACTTGACTCTTACATATGACCATATACTTTTCAAAATTTATGACTTTTCTCATAACTCAACTGTATACCTACTTTGTATTGGTAAATCTAATTTTGTAAATATATATGCAACTCTATTACGTGTCCTGAATTAAATGTTCTCTAGAAATATTTTACATTTATTTTAAGTTTTTCTTGTAAACGGCTCATTCTTTTGAGAAATTCAAAATATATGAATTTATTTATATTCACTATAATTTTAAATTAAACTATTTTTTCTTTTTATTGAGAAAAATTTTTTTTGTTCCATTTAGCTCAAAGCAAGAGCTAAATAATGTCTGAAGTATATTTATTTACTTCTATATAAATCTAATTACGTAGACTGTGTAAACGATAAATCGTTTTCAAATGTTTTGGACAACTTTGTTCAATGGAAAATTTCCAACAAAAATACCTTACTCGAAGCAAAGAAAGTGATTTTTAGTTGTTGACATCTTAATTACAAGTTTGGCGCTCCTCCAACTGGGCTAATTAGTGACAACCAACTTTTTATGTTTCGTACTTGATCGACAAGACAACCGCGTAAAGAAACTGGAAGACTTTCAAAATTTCTCACAGTAAATGACTTCCAAAGATCCAACTATTTTTTTTCAAAACGCTCTAACTTCGCATTTATCCACGTATGACCATTATTGAAGTTTTTTGTTTTCGAAAATTTCACGAACTCAGGAGCCACTTATGTAAAATACAGAAATTCACTTTTCTAAAAAGCAGCGAGCTAGATACTCGCCTTTGGAATGCCACGGCTAAAGTTTCTATCAGAAGTTTGCTTAGGAATTTGCATGAAACGAAAAGAACTACTTTTGAAAAATAAAACTTTTATTTTCGCAAAGAATTGGCATACGAGTGTATAGAGCGAGGCGTACCTATAGTAAACACAGATGGAAATTAAAGCTCGACGTCATTTTTTTTTTAATCCCAATTTTTGGCAAAGAACGACTCGCGCAAGACTGGCTCCAATGCATCTATATTACAAATATGCTTTATAAACATTTCTTAACGTATGCCAGCGCATTTGGCAAAAAAAAAGAACCGAGCGCGTCAGCAGCATAACTCACTTCCGCCCCAAAATCTGCCCTACCAGCTAGCTGGCCGAAACCATCGCGGAAACAAAGATATCGCCGAAAATGCTCGTATTTTTGCCGCTCTCCCCGGAAAAGTAGGATATGACTTACAGGGGGGGGGTGGAAGGGATGGGCAAAAAAAATATCCCCGAGAAATGACCTTATCCATCAAAATTTTCCGCCGAGCGGGAGACAAACGTCTTCCAAACTGTCGAACTTTCGGCGTGAGGATGGCGACGCGACGCCTCTGGCCGTGCGGCGTGGCTCTGGGCAGGCAACGAGAGAGAAAAAAGCGAGAGATGGAGAGAGAGAGAGAGAGAAAGAGAGAGAGAGACCCGAATCCCGGATTGTAAGAACGAGCGGCGGCGACGGTTTTAAAGAAAAAAAAAGGGACGCGGCTAGGTGGTTGGGGCGGGGGTGGGCAGGAGGCGGCAGAATGCAGAGAGAAAAGAGAAAAGCTGCGTCGGAAAAGAAGGAGCCAGGTCAGGCATATCGGGCGAAGAGTGGGACGAGGATGGTGGGGTGAGCGGCAGAGAAGGTTATAAAAACTATAGTAATTCGCATGGGGTCCATAAAAATGTTTATCGCCATCAATAAAAAACCTCTCGGCTGGGGCGCGCCGCTCTCTCCTCGGTCCTTTCTCGCTCTTCTTTCTTCTGCGTTTCTTTCTCCTGTACCCCCTCGGACGCTACCCTAGCCTCCTCCCTCCATTCCAGTCCCCACTTCCCACCGTGACCTCCCCAACCCCAAAGGTAAAGAGTGCTCTAATCTTAACGACGTCCCGGCCGATAAACTCTCTCTGTCTCTTTCTCTCTCTCTCTCTCTCTCTCTCTCTCTCTCTCTCTCTCTCTCTCTCTCTCTCTCTCTATCTCGATCTCTGTCTCTCGCCCTTTCTCTGTTGATATCTCTCTCTCTCTCTCTCTCTCTCACTCGGCTTTCGTGGATGCACTGTGCTGGTCTCGGCTAGTTTTAGTTTCGCGGAAACAAAGAAAGGATGAAAGAAAAAAGAGGTAGGGCAGAAGAAAGAGAGAGAGAGAGAAAGATTGAATGATATAATGATGAAGTGAGAGAATGATAAAACTTTTTTTAGTTGATTACCCATATTTCATTAATTGAAACGGATGCAGTAATATAATGATTCTGCAGAGAGATACTTAGGGCAGAAACCGATATTGTTGACATAGTTACATTATACTAAAGTTCTGATATAATTAAAAATGAGTTATGAGCTAAAATTTATACGCTGAATATCCATTAATATAGATAGTATAGTGGCTTATTGTAATTTATATACGCTCTCTACAATCTCTCTATAATCGAATAAGTCAATATACAGTTATTTACGGTTCATGTTCACTGAATTCATTCACATAGGATAGGTGTATGTTTACTTTTCTTATAAGTAAAAGAAGTGAAAATGTATACATATAATAAGTGAACAGTGAATAAGTAAAAGAACCTTGGTAAATTCACTTAGTCAACGACCATACGTGCTCAAAATAATATTCCGATCACCTGTGGAACAAAGAGGCTACCTTTATGAAAAATTTATTTGAAGCATCGGAGAAAAGCTGAAAAACTGCTTAAAAATAAATCTGTATTGATTCATTTAATTTATCAATAATTGAATATAGATATATGTGTGGTTCATCGATATGCGTTCAGAGAGGTAAGAAATTAAATTAATTTACTACTAACAAAATAAACTAATGGATAATTCACTTGCCAGTATTATTGGTATTAGTAAAGTATTAAAAAGTTAACTCAGCTTCAAATTATATAGAGAACATTCCAAGATAAATACGCAGTTAATAAAAATAAAAAAGAATCACCGATACTCGACGTCTATCGAGAGACCTGCGATTAATTGGCCGCGGCATTTTATTTCCAACGTGCTCGAATTATAAGGCACGCTTTTATGGCGAAATCCGGCAGACGGGGCCGTACCTTTTCCTACGCCGACCGTCGACGAGTCGCGGAGTCTCGTTCGATAGAGAGTCGGTAAAAGCGGAAGGAAGAAACAAAAAGATGCCGTTCGACCGGGGCAGAATTCGAAACGTTCGTACGAGCGCATCTTCGCCGATATAGACGTCGTCCTTCGGCGGGGACGATGTATAGGCGCGTTTATTCAGCGTGTCCGGCACTCGGCCGTATTACCAGGTGAATTTTTCATCGGGAATAAATCGACGAAGAACGTGAGAGCGATACGTATTTGCCGTCAACGAAACGGTACTCCTGACATCCCGATCCTCGACGGCGCGCGACTCGGCGATGCACCCTGTAGGCGCCACCGGCCACTTTTCGGGGATAAGCCTCCTACCCCTAGGGCGGAGCGCGCTTGGAAACCGAACGGTACCAACACGCGGGCAACGGGGTAATTAGCCGCGGCGTGTACAGCTCGCAGGGGGCGCCATTGTGCGCGCGCGCGCGCGCACGAAAGGCGCCTCGAGTGCTCGCGATAATACACGCGTCGCTTAGCTCGAGACAGTTTCGAGTTCGCGTAGATGGATCGTTGCTCAGCCGCGAGCGCGTCCGTGCGGATGCACGGGGATGCGCGACGTAGCTCCCCGGGAGTACGAGTGCCAAGTGCCGGGCCAAGTGCGGAAAGTTATACCCGATGATCGGCGAGGAGAGAGTATATAGCCGGGAGTGCAATTGTCGCCGCACGACAAAGGGCATTCGAATGAGAGATAATTGAGCTTCCGATTATATACAACTGCTCGAAAGGTCATTTGATTTTTCGATTTTTCCGACGTCGGCAAAAAATAATAATCGGCATTTCAGAATAAACGAAAAGCCGAACCTTTAAAAAAAAGCATTATTTCGTATTATCTATATACTAATATTCATATATTATAAACATACATATATATATATATATATATAGTTTGTTAATTTTTATATTAATTATAAATTAACTATCTTTAAATAGAATCTACTTTATAAAATGCACGCGGAGCTAAATCAGTAAAAATCTAAAAGAAAATACGCAGAATAATCGCTGAAATTTGAAACGGACGCAGAGAGCACAAAAGTGTAATGTCGTTAACAATTATACGTGAATATGATCTTCCTTCCTTTACTTCCACATTATCTTGTTGCACAGCTGTTCTCGAACTCGTCGGAACGAGATAAAAAAAAAAAGGCGGATAAGAGAGAAAGCGAGGGAGGCAACGATTTTTATCGGGCTCGATTGCAGTCGTTTCCGTCCCCTCCTCATCCTCCTTCTTCTCTCGCGCTCTCTTCATTACTTTTTTTCTGCCCCTCGTCCTCCTCCCCCTCGGCCACTCTACACGACAGGGTACATTCGACTTTCGGCGCAGAATTATTACCTGCAAACTCGGTGAAAATTCAAGCAGCTGCTACTCTCTTTTAGTCTCTCCTCGCCACAGTCCCCGCCCTGACCCCTTCTGCCCCCCCCCCGCCCCTCCACGACACTCGGCTCTCTATCCCCTCTTTAATACCGGGGCGAAATATACTGGGCGCTGTTCTCCCGGCGTGCCCTGTCTCGGCGAGGAGAGGTATATAGGAGTCAGTTATTTCGTGCCACTGAGAAACTTCTCTCCCCTTGACTAAGAGGTGTATTTTTCTCTCGCAGTTACGCCATTTGAAACCGCGCTACCTCCACCCCCTCCCACCCCCCATATTCCCGTCGCCCCGTTCTATTTTTCACCCTCTCGCTTTGTCGCCGTTTTTCAAACCCTTTCGCGGGGCTTCGCTTTTCTACGGGTGTCCTCGAGGCACGCGTTATCGAGAGAAATAAACCGTTATGGTAATTTCCTATTGCGCTGTTTATATTATTTAATTAATAATTTTACGTACGCATTGAACAATGACTAGCCAAGTCACTATTACGGGGCTTCTTGTTGATAAATCAGCGGTTTCGTTGTTCAACAAACTACTGAAAAAACATACTTTTAATTGATTTAGAGCGCTTGTAAATCATCTGTTTCAACGCGTGAAAAACATTCTGATAAAATTTTACGTATTTATGTTAAATTTTCAGAGAGCATGAATCACTGTAATTTTTTAATGAACAAAATAACAGACTTTTTCTATCAGCTGTCTGATGCATGTAAAAACATACTAAGAGCGGAATAAAAACACGTCTGGCTACGCGCGCATTATACTACTTCAGTAATTGCACAGCTTGCAAGCATACGCGGCGTACTCATAACAACCTCCATTTATGTTTGTTTTGTTCAATGAAAATAACTACTTCGTTTTCAAGGTTGTCTTCAGAACTTTACGTATAAATACTGTAGAAATACACTCTCGAAACTTCCGAACAGCTTTCGCACGAAAAGAATATCCGATATGCTCTTCTTTCTTTACGACCGCAATAAAATATAATCGAACTAGCTCGAGATTCGAATTACCAGAGGAAGCGATTTGAATAAATGGAGAAAGGAAATCATATATATATATATATATATATATATATATATATATATATAGAGAGAGAGAGAGAGAGAGAGAGAGAGAGAGAGAGAGAGAGCGCCAGCTGATAATCTCGTTCATCGAGGCGTTAGCGACACTGGCTTCACGAACGTCATCGTTCGATAGATTTTTAGATACAGAAAACAATCGTCTCCACGAGCGCGCAACCCAGGCCGTAGCGCGGCTCGAATCCCCACCCCGGATTTTCCAACACTTGCCTCGAGCCATAAAGACACACGTACGCGCTCGCACACGCAGACAAAATAAGACCCGTGGTTCACGAGCCACCGTATCGGCCGGGAAAAATTTTTTTTACAGCCACATCAACTCCTCTCCTCCCTCCCCCTCCATCTTCTGTAGCAGCATATCAAGGAAACCATGCCAGTCTCCCACGGAGTTATATACACGAAACGTTGAAAACTGTATACGCAAGGAGGCCATCGCTTCATTGCCCTCGTTTTCCCCTAAGAGAGAGAGAGAGAGAGAGAGAGAGAGAGTAGTAGGCGGTAGTCCAGTGGACGGTTATGCGCTTCGCGGCGCGCTCTACTGTCGCATAAACGCGAATGGTGGCGGGCGGGGGGGGCGGAGAGGGGTAAACACCGGTCCATGCACGTATAAGCGTCCGGGTAGGCAAATAACGGGCGTCGGCATGGGACCCCGGGTATGGCCGATCGTTGCTCCGCGCATTCGCAGCGTGGACGGCCGCGAGCGGGGGACGCCCGGGGACGTATCCTCGTATTAAGGATATCGCCGACAGGGACGGATTACGGGCCAAAATATAGACGCAGCTGCGAACTGGGGATATGGGGTTCTTAATATATACTCCCGTAATGCGCACGAGACCGTTGGCCCGTTTTATCGCCGTGTTGTCCGTATACAGCGAGCGAGAAGCGGTTGGGGAGTTGGGGGGTGACGAAGGCGCGTCGAAACGCCCCCCTCCCTTACCAAAGCCTTTATCATCGAGTTTAAGCTACTTTTGGTCCGAAACGAGACGTGCGTCGCGGGTGACACGCCGCCTTCCCTCCGCACCCCCCCCCGTCCCACCCCGTGCGCGGTTATTATATTCGTATGTTGGGATCGGGGTGGAGAGCTTGACCAGCGGCGGAGAGCTTAAGTCCGCTCACGAGCTTCTCGGCACGTCTTCGAACCGCAAACAAGCCGAACCCCCGGATATGTCTATCCTCGATTCATAACGCGCCCCCGGCTCGTCTCGCCTCCCCCAGCCCCGACTCTCCCCTGCTCCGTATTCCGTGCTTTTTGCCACGGCCCTACTTAACTCCCTCGCCCTCGGTCACCCCCCTACGTCTCTAACTCTCTATTTCTGCCGGTCTCTGCTTTTTTTCTCGCTCGCTTCAGGCCAGCTCTGCGGCAACTTTGGCTTTTATGCCAAATCTTGGCTGGGCATTGATATCTTTGTTCGAAAGGCGAAGATTGAAGGTTCCTTCGCTGCGGCAGGTCAAAGAATTAAACGGTATTAATATTATTCGTTTGATATATTTGTGTATTGTGCTCTATATTTTAACAGCAAACATACGTCATTTTCGAGTATAATTTATCTTTTTTTTTATTTTGATTTATTTATTATCACATTCTAATAAATAGTATTCATAACAGAATAATGCTGAGGCAATCATATTTACCGATTACTGTATTCCAAATATATATTTTCTTGAAACTGCTTCACTGTAGAGATTAATAATAAAAGATGAATCTATGTATCAGTGATCCATATGTTCTACATATTTTTTGTAACCAAATCAATATTTTTTTGTTTTATATATCATAAGACTATAACTTTAAGCTCGTGTATGTAATATAATCAATTTTTAAGTATTTTTTCACGTATACATTGAGACAAATCACTATACATTAGAAATTTTAGTCGTAAATGAACATGAAAGAAAAACCTGATATGTGTGTGCACATATATAAGAATTAAATTTGAATAAAGTGTGCGAATATTGATGAGAATTAACCTTGCAAGATAGCGTGCTAAATCACGTGTCACATTTATAATATGAATCATCCAGTCAGGTCTGAAAAAGCTCCATCAGATTTGAATCGGTTGAGAAAGGGTCGACTGGATCTTAGTATAAAGACGAAGTTTTTTATGGCGCTTTTATTCACTTGAAAAAGGTTTCGTTTGTGACCACTTATAAAATATAAGTTTACAATTCCGTGATCTTATTTATTTAAAATATTAATTTTCATTATTAAATATTTAAAAAGTTACCATATGGATAGAAAAAACTAAACAACCAACATGTAATTTTAATACGTATTTAGGTGACCTCATTTTGTAAAATTTTTTATTTAAACCTTCGAATTATTCATAGTTTCAGCGAAGTTTAATTATCAAACTTTGGGATGAACTCTTATTGTAATCTAAATACAATTCGGGGAATATTTCCTTAGACAGAAAATAAGAATACTTCATTTCTGTGTCTACTAACCACAACCGGATACCACGATTTTTGCTCTACAATTAATGATTTGTGTATAGTAATTGTACAATTGTTCCCTGAGGGAATTTTCAAATTAATAAATTTCAAAATGAATGGAATATTCATAATAGAGGTCCTCTTAAATCTAGCAAGCCACGCTTGAGCATCATAAAAAGATATCGACAAAAATCTCGGCCGTGCTCAGCGACAATTCCGTGCGCGCCCGGTAAACCAGACCTCCTCGCATTATTAAACTCGACCTCCGCTTCAAAGTGCCCGGCACCGCGCTTTCGTCGTCCCGCCAACCGTGCCCGCTTCCTCCGTGTCCCGTAGCACAAAGAAATCTGGGAGCAGCAACGGTTCACGAGCCAGGGACCGCGTTCCCGAACCAACTAACCCGAAATCATCGGCGAAGGATGGCCGCGGGGCGGTGGAGGAAGGGGATGAATTTCAGCCGGACGACCGCGAGGGTTCATAGAGCCAGCCTCCCCCTCCGCCCCTCCTACGCCCCGTTCGCCCGAAGGCCCGTCTTCTAAATCACGCGGCTCGACGGAACTTTGACAAACGCTCCGCGTGTCCGCTCGAACGGCGCTCGCGGCCGGACCCGCGGAGGAAGAGCGCGAGAGCGTCCCGGACGCGAACCGCCGTCCCGTGTTTGGCTCTGTGGATGAGGACGGCGGAAGAGGGGTGGCGAGGGGGTTTGAGAGAGGGGAGACTGGGTCTATATCGGTGGGGAATCGAAAATCGAAGGCACAGATGCGAGCCCCCGGACGCGCATTTGGAAACTTGTGTCGGACTCGCTGCCCCCCCCCCCCAATGCGATCCAACTCCTGCTTCTCTTCCTACTACTGCTCAGCGCCCGAACGCGCCCCTTAAATCATCGACTGCGAAGAGATCGGCCAATGGACTGCGACGAATTGATTCGAGTTCCGCATTGTGATTCACGAGCGAGTGGCGAGCGTCGTCGCGGAAGAGTTGGGAGGGGGGGCGAAGGGTACGAAACTGGTGAATTCTGTAATAACCGAACTTCGTCAGGGGAGTAGAGAAGGATTGCAACTTTTTTCCGCCATGGATCTCTCGACCAGAATATCGAATAATTGGCCAATGGCTCTGGACAATTCGTTTTTTACTTTCACGTTCGCCTGTATACGGTGACAATTACGCGATGGGATAGTCGAGAATTTCCAACAACATTGTCATTGTCGATAAATCGCTTAAATTATTAAAATACACTTTCAATATATTGCTTATATCATTATAGAGTTTTTAAGTCGAGCCTATTCTTGGTAAGAGAGATTTTATGTCCAGGAACCGTTATAGATACAACCTAGAGCTTAACAACATAGAATTACAACGTAGCAATCAAACTTCAATGCAGAGCTTATGACAATATTGATATAGAATCACTTCTTTAAAAAAAATAAAGAGATTCTGTATAAATTATAGTTGTTTAATATCTATTGTATCATATAGACTAATTTTGATAACTATTACTCGTTGTGTAGAACGTGTAAAAAATGTGTAAAAACTGAAAAAAAATTGCTAATGTGCTGAATATAGAAAATACAAAGGTTGGTAAAAATTAATCAAAACTGGTTATAACTATGAGATGGAGTGATCTATTGCAAAATGACTACTTATTACGTGCAAATCATTTTTATGTAAACAAAAATAAAAGAAAATAATAAAAACATCTAATTAATTTGCGCTCACGAGCTACGCTCTTATCCAATTCAAATCATGGAACTGTGCAATTTTCTTTTGCATCGCCTGCGGCCGTAGCAAGGCAAACCTATGGTCCAAAGGATATAGACGCTCAGCTCAAGAACTAGTGGGCAAACGACCGTAGCCTATGGAAGCTACTCGTTGAATAAAAAGGGCCAGAGAGATCTTTACGATCGAGAAAACAGGGAAGAGAGCGTGAGAGGCTGAGCGAGAGAAAGAGAGAGAGAGAGTGAGAAAGACAAAGTTACCCATCGGCGAAGCTCTTTGAGTGGCTTCCGTATTTCGTTTCACACGGCTGCATTATGAGCTTCAGCGAGCGAACGAACGCCCGGCCAGCGGGGCGAAACGAAAGTATTGAGGAAATTGCGGGTAAGTCGGGTAGGGAGAGAGCGAGAGAGATGGATGCGCGGCTAGACCAACACGGCTCTTATAAGATGGTGAGGGAGGGAGGGGTCGAGCTTCGTCTCTCCCTTTGTGTGACAAGCCACGGGTGAGAAATAAGTATAAGGGTGGAGAGAAAAAGACGGATCATTCGAAGTTCTCAAGGATTTTCAATTATTTCTTTGAGGCTGAATTTCCGTCGCCCCGAAGCGCACGCGGCCCTGCGGTTTTGGTTTATGGGGAAAGCGGCGCGGTGGGCGGATTTTATTGGATTACGCGAAATCCGCCGGAAAGTTCGGGGACTGTTTGCTCTGTCGGAATTGTTGACTTGTTTATTAATTAGGACTGACAATCGAGTTTTAATGCGGCATCTATTTATCGAGAGCCACGACGAAGTTTCTTAGAGCGGTTTTAACGTGCTTAATCTAATCCCTGTACAAATGCCTATATATTTTATATAGGGCATTTTCGCAAAATTATTAAATTATATATAGAATGTAGCTTCGCGTCTTATTACGCATTATGTGACATCTCGAATGTAATAATATAAATCATTGACGCAAAATTTGATTAATATCTTCGTTATCGTGTTGAAGCTGGCACGATCTGCTACTTTTAATATTTATACATACATGCATCGAATACTGTTACTAGGCACACAGTTTATTTTCAAGAAATGTAAATAACTTTATTGAGAAATTTTCAACTGTCAAAACATATCTTAAAAACAGCCTGTTAAATGCATTAAAAAAAAAAATTTAGAAAACCTTTTTCCTTTCCATTGTCGTGAGTGCGAGATCCAAGGTTTTACCCCAAATCCAGAGTAATGCCGAAACTCCCTTCTTTATTCTTCAGTGGCTTCCGCTTATAAGAAAAATAAAATCCAATTCGGATATCTTATTGTACTTTTCAAAAAAACTATAGGTAATATTACGAATAAAAATAATATTAGCATTAAGCCAACTGTTAGTGAAGTTGAAAAAATTTATAAATTATTAAAAAATTGAAAGAGAAAAAAATTGAGAACAATAAATAAATTGAAATAATATTCCTTAAAAATTGCATCATATGTAAGATTTCTTTCGATAGGAACAACAAATTTGAAAAATTTTAAAAATAAAAATTTTAAATAATAACCTTTTCCAATTAACCACTATATATATATATACATATTGGTTGACAATATCTCTCACAAAAAATAAATCCCTCTAAAAATCTCAGCGCTAAAAAGCTCCCTTTGAAAGCCGTGCCATCGAAGTCCGCAGCGCCTTGGAAACGCTTCGCACCGTTCGTCGTGCAACAACCGTGTGCAATCAGACCGATCGTCCGTAAAAAAGAAATCTGCTGCCTGGACCCGGGTAGGTGGACGGGAGGCATCTCGAAAATAAGTCGAGCGTCCCTGGCCTCGGAGCCGCGCGCCAGCTCCCGCGCCAGCTCCCGCGCCCCCCGCCAGCTAATTTTCGACGCGAAAGGTCAGCCGACGGCAATAGCAATTTATCACGATCGCGAAATCAATTTGAAGCCCGGGGCGGTGGCGCCGCACGTGCCCGGGCGGAAGAGACCGAGGAGGATGAGGGCAGGAAACCGGGTGCCCTCTGTTCCCGATCCGCTCGTAGAGACGCGCGGTCGCGCGAGTTTCTCGCCCCTCGCTTTTCTCCCCCCCCCCCTGGCGGGGAGGGCGGGCGAGCAACGCCGGAAGAAAATTAAAGCGCCGGGTAAGACGAAGGGCAAGAACGTGCGGAGGAACGGTGGCGGTCGAGCGTTCGGACGCTCGTTACGGGGTTTTATGAGCCGCCCTCGCCCGAGCGAGTTTTCAGTCTTATTTCTCCCTTTTTCTCCATCTCTCTCTCTCTCTTTCCCTCTCATTCTCACGCTGTCTCTGCCCCCTGTTCTCTCTCTCTCTCTCGCTCTACGAGAGGCGTGAGCTTCTTCTCTTCGTCGAGACGTGGTTCTATCGTTTTTGCCCTCAGCTTCGAGACCCCCCACCGCCTCTTTGCGTCAGCTATCTATCCGTCTTCTTTCCTAATTAATAAGCGCTTCCTACGGACTTCTATTCGGGGATATATGTTTTACATTCTTGAAGGGTTTAAAAACTTAAAAGGGCAACCGCGCTAGAGCCTCGCGACAGTGTGAAGCTTTAATCCCCGGTATGTGGCGATTGTTTGTAAAATATTATTGGAAAATCATTTTTGAAAAATTCATTCCGCATAAGTCATCGTCATATTAATTATTTTTTCTCGTGAAAATTTATTTTCATGATTATTATTAAATATATAGCTCAAGAAAACAATTACAAAGAGCGGAATCCGGCGAGGTATATCCAAGATAAAAATTTAGTTTTCAATAGAACCATTTCCAAACTCGATTTCATATTGAAGAAGACTTTTTGAAAAAATTCTATAATTATTATCTAAGTCGGACCATTGACCACTGGTTCAGTGGCTAAGAGCAACGTTTACAATTGCCCGCGACAAAAGATGATAAGAATCAGGGACGCAACTTCCACGCAATTACCCACATAATTAGCCCAAAATATTCATACCAGCATGATCCCTCGTGCATTTCGTACGACGCAATCTCGTTCGCCAGTCAGTCCCGAGAAAACGTCGCCGCTCTCGTTGACGCTTCTTCGCGCCCAGTGTTCGAACATCGGATGGGCCGCGTTTCCCGCTCCGAGCAGACAGGGCGCAATTATCGCGGAACCGAGCCAACGCCGCCTCTCCCCGCCACCCTCGAAAATTTCGAGCATAATTAACGTCCGACGGAAAGCGCCTGAAAATAAAGGCCAAAAATACCCGGGGGCTGATGCGACGGTAGACGAGCTGGGCGGGACCTACCACCCCCCCGTTCTCCGCGGGTATTTCAGAATGGTTGAGAGAGTAAGAGTGAGAGAGAGAGAAAGAGAATACGGTCCGTGTTAACTACGATGCTAATTGCCGCTGGTGAAGAAACAATGGAGCGCACGGTCCACGCGAGAGAAGCTGTGGAGCAGTTGGTGGGGAGGACGGGGGGCGAGCGCCGGGAAAGTCGGAAGACCCGAGGGGAGAGACTCTCGGGCGCATCCCTCGTAACTACAAGGCCGCGCGGGAGGTGGAAGGAAGAGCGCCGAGTGGTTCCGTGAGCGGCGATGGGCGATGAGAGAAGTGCGGAGACCGGGGGAGGAGGTGGAGTAGAAGTTTAGCAGTATCCAAGAGGTGCCTAATGGAGGCTCGGCCGCGGATAGTTGCGCGCGGCTCGCATCGCGGCGTAGCTACATAAGAGGTTCCGGTGGTCACTTAAAGTTAAGGAAGCCATCGATTGTAACTCTGGCGCTCTGACCTGCAGAATTAATTCGGCCTTTTTTTCCTGCAGTCGCGTAGCGAATTTTCCGACCGCTGCAATTTTCTTCTCTTTCGAAGACTTACCTTTTATCGAGCTTTTAAATCTCTTAGATCAGGTTTATTTAGTTAAAAGATTTTCATACGGTAAATTCAGAAATTCCTATTGGTTACTGACTTCATATGTATCCACTGAGCCATTTCTTTTTTTTTTTTGTAACATCACATACAATAGATTAACACATTTCATCGTGACAATGATCAGCTACACGTTCATTATTGTGTCACAGAATTAGTTGGAAAACAGCAAATGGAAAATTCTACCCCACTAGACTTACAGCACAGACCTTGCCCTTTCTGACTAGCACTCATTTCCATCGATGCAGAATGCCTGAAGATTTTAAAAATTCACTTTATTTGTTCCTCAAAATACGAGGGACCTTTTTCTGAAAAATTCCATGAATTTTGTAAACTGTGAACAAAGGCCATTGCAAGCGATGCATACTATTCTGAATAATTTATTTTTTCCTTTTTCTTCTACAAATAAAGCTGTCATTTTCATCGAAAACACGAACTTTTTAAGTTTCTGATAATATATATATATATATATATATATATATATATATATATATATATATATATATATATGGAGATAGAGAGAGAGAGAGAGAGAGAGAGAGAGAGAGAGAGAGAGAGAAATACAGTCTATTCATATTTGTTTCAACAAGTTTTTATCCCATCGATATGTATTTTTCCAATTATTAATAAATCCCAGTCATTTATATATTATAGAAATTAAACTTTATTCTAACAAATATAAACGTCAAAGACTTTTTTGTGATTTGTCAATTCATAAAACTAGAAAATAATCAAATACATGATTAATAGAATAACGGCACGGTAGTTTTTTAAAAGTTAAGAGCGATTTTATTGTGCTTAGGATGATTGGGTGGATCTGATTACAGCATTTGTAATTCATAGAGCTTTAAATTGTTACATGCGTGAATACTGCTTGGTTAACTACAGTTTTGACTTTGATAAATATGATTAAGTTTGATCTAGAAATATTTTATTCTTTTCTTCCAACCTCTATATTATCACTGGCCTTTGAGTATAGATATGGGTAAATACGCCTATTTATATTAAATCTAAGTCTTATTTATTTATTTAATTCACCAGCAAATCTACAAGATCCCATTGATTATTCACATCACAACATAATTTTCATAAGCAGCGTATGGAATAGTAAGAAGCCTTCTAAACAGAAACTCTTTTCTTTATTCTCGCCCGAGGCAAAATTTTACTTTTCGTGGAAATGCTCGGAGATCCAAAAGAACTCCCGGCAATTCGAGCCCGCTTAAGTTTGACTCGCCGTTTTTGTTAGGCGTCTTGCACAGCAGAGGAAACGAAGAAGTATATATATATATATATATATATATATATATATATATATATATATATCGACGGAACAAAAGAGCGAGCGAAGATACAAAGAATCGATATGCAGGGCATAGATCGGCACCCTCTTGCATCTAGATCGCGAGCTAAAATTTTCCCTCCTCGATCTTGGATGGAGGGTGGGTTCAAGGGATTTGAGGGGATGCTGGAGCGAATGATTGACGACGCTGCGCAGGAACTCCTCGGCGCGGAGGGCGGGGGCGAAGTGGTGTTATAGGGCCGTGGCGAGAAACAAAGTTCCCGGTTTGGAAATGAAAAGTTGGTCCGGCGTACCACGCGGGGAATACGAATAATGATGCACGATCTTTAATGGAAATGTATCGACGAATGAATGGCCCCCGGGCCCGGTTGACATGGCGGGGGAGGGGATGGCCGCATGGGTCAGGAAATGAAGAGGCGGAGCTTATTTCCGCAATTTCGCCGACAAAGCCCCGTGGGGCTACTTTAAATTCCGGGGACGGACTTATTCTTGCTCGTAATGCATTTACGTCCAATGACGGGGTGAGAAAAAAAAATTTTAGAACAAAGTTTTGTAATATCCGCATTTTCAACTTCAACTGGCTTATAATAGCCAATTCTAACTTAAATTTGATTCTCCCGACGAGAGAATAAATTGAAAATTTATTGATTTCAATTTGTTAAAGCTTTAATGCGTAAGCCTATCAATGTATTACTTATTCCCAACATACTCTGAAAACTTCCATCGAATAAAAAAATATATAGACCATATATCATGGTTTTATTATTTTTAATTATTAGATATAAGAGTAACAGTAATTTTTATTATTGATTTGTAAAAAAACAAATTTTAAATTTTCAGCTCAAGTTATTTTATTAATTTATTAATTAAATAAAGAATATTCGAAAAATTCTATACTAACTTAGAAGCAAGGTAAAAGTTTCCGCACATTTGTGAGACAGATCGATTTTCCAGGCTATTCGGCAAAAGCTTTCATAGATAACAAATTGCCCAAAAAGTTTCAGATCCGACTACCAGTTGGCTCTCAATATGAATTCTTCGACTACCGACTCTACCTCGAATTCTTGGTACATAAGATCGGGCGAACGTTTCGCGTGCAGCCACGCTCACATCTGCGAATTGTGACACGTCTGACGAAACTGTCAATTTTATTATCAACGTCATTAATAATAATAATGCTGACTTAGCTAATAACACTTAAGTAAGCAAATTAGATACAAATAATAGTCGAATCTCTTCATATTCGTTTAGAACATATCAAAATTGAATATCTCCTATGGGGTTTATTCGTCTGCAGGAAATCTTTTATTCGTCTGCGATGAGATTGACAATGAAGAGGTAATCTGCCAGTATCTGCTTCATATTCCATACCATTCATGCCAATCAGACTGGCCTTGTTTAAAATCACCCCCGAAGAATCTCAAATAGAAGTTACTATTAAAAATTAAATTAAATTAAAAATTAAAAATAATAAAAATCTACCGTATCTTCTATATAATAATCACGAGGTAAGTAAGTATACTCCGTATATATATATATACATTATTATAATATTGTATATTTTATATATTACATTACAGCGTGGCAAAACTCTTTATTTTTAATGCTGATTTAATTTCATCTAATTTTTTATAAAAAAATATTATTATTTATGTAAATATTTTTATTCAATTCTTCAGATCAAATAGAATATATAGTTGGAAAGTCTGACAAAAAGCTATAATAAAAATTATTCAAACGAACCTTTGGTAAAAAATTATATCATATAAATAAAATATTGCATTATACTGTCTGAATGGATATTGTTGTAACAAATTTTTTACAATGCTTTTAAAAATAATACAACAACATTGTAAATAATTAAAATTATTAAATTGATTTAAGTATTTATTTGTATATTATAAGCATTTTAGTTTGACCTTGGATTATATAAATAATTGAATTAATATAAATAATGTAACATTAACAAGGCATTGTAAAGTTTATTGATCTTTGCGAATTGGTTGACATTTTGCTCTTGTGAAATCTACAGTAATGTAATCCATGGATTGTAACATGACAATACTATTAAAAATTACTATTTTCTTTTAGATCTCTTGCCTCCTAAAAATGAATAGTAATAGCTCCGTTATATAAGAGCAACTAGACTGAAAATTGTTGAAACATCTCAGTATTTTAGAATATTGATATATATATGACAAAAAGATATATTATAATGAATTTGGCAAGTTGATATCGCGCTATAGTTATAAAATAGTATACGATACCTGGGCTTCAAGTGACCTCATTATTCAGCTGCGTGATCTGCTCGCCGTGCAATAAGGGATTACTTAAATCCTCTGTATCTTAATATAATATTTTAGGTATTTATGATAAAATATATAGTTTGCAAATTTATTTGTTTTATTCTTAAAAAAAACATTGGTTTAACATAATTGAACTATGTATTTTTCAAAAATTTAAAATTCATATAAATATGTTATATCAATATATTATTGTACGAATATCTGGTAATTTTAATTATTGATTTTGAAATTACACTTATTTCTGAATTTTTCACATTATCTTTTATTAGTTAATCGCTAAATTAAGTATTACATGCTTTCCAGCAAATATAGTAGTAAATAAAATATTTAATAAGATTTTTAAAAGCAATTGTGCTCTTTGACAAGATGATTTAATAATAAGCTCTATTGTTCTATTAATCCGGATTAACGTATAGTTCCTAAACGAATAGTTATAAATACATAGTGAGCAGCACTCATTATGTGGAATAAAAAAGCATATTAAAATCCATAGATTGTAGAGGTTTCAAGAAATTTTTACAGTCTAATAAACGTCATTAATTGTAGCTCAATTTCTTATTTAGTCGCATTGATTCTTCCGACATCTAAACGATATATTGGAACTTGTCATATCGGGAACTTTCGATTAGAACAAAAAAATCTTATGACAGTAAATAAATATTATGTGCTACTTTATAAATGTTAATTCATTTTGTCTATTTAAAAACATGTTAATTGACACAATGATCATTCATCATATACATTCTTCCATTACTATAATATGTTTTGACATTGCATAATTCAATAAAATATTAGACGTTACTCTTGTCAATGTGTAAATTTATATATCTGAGGAGATGACATCTATGGACTAGTGACCTAAATTCACAAGATAATCTAAAAGAAACAAAAGTAATATGATACAAAACTACATTGTAGTAAACAAACCATTGGAGGAAAACGCGAAGGTAAATGTAGGAAAGGCGTTTAAATAAAAATAAGTATAAGTGAAGGAAAGTGTCCCACGAGATGCATCCTTATTCTATAATGCAGCAAATGCTGAAAAAGAGGGAATTGACGTTACATGTTTACTATAGAGTGCAAGGAATTTTCATAAAGCACTTTTTGTCAATTGTTCTTAACTTTAAAAAAAAAATTGTTCTTTTTCTTAATTTACTACAATTTTTTTTATCTAGTAGAACTGATTTTTAGAAAATCAATGTTGTTTTTAAATAAAGATATATAATACACAATTTGGTGAGGTAAAATGATAAGGGAATGTGCATAGAGTGTACATGAAAAAATCACAATATAATTGAAATCAAAACATTTAATTAAGAAATAAAATAACACATCGAAGGTATGAAAAACCCCAGTCACAGGTGGGGAAAAAGCCGTAAATGTGTTAACCCTTAATAATACTTACAAGGGAACTGAAGTTATATAATGCCAAATCACAATGTCTCGATATAATCTTATCACTATAGATACTATAACTTAGAACGTAGAAAAGGAGTAAAATATGCCCGGGTGGCACTTACCTTAATGAATGGCCATTCAAAATAAACAGCGCAAAATTTTTACCAGCCGACGCTTGGACACAAAGATCAGAAGATGTTGCCTACAGTACATACACACCACACACACACACACACACACACACACACCACACACACACACACCACACACACACACGAACGAACGCCGCAGATCCCACATCTCGGAGACGCCCCGATTTCGCAGATTGCCGATCAAAGGCAGATTCAGATCAAAGGCCCATTCTCTGGGCCTGCGTCGCTGGTTGGCGATGATACTAGCCGTCTCAACACTGCATCTATGTGCCAATTACCTAGGCCCCCTGAATTAAAAAATGCACGCAACAAAAATACACTAACAAAGTATCGCATCTGTATATACTTTCGGCCACATGTACTTCATCGCGCGTGCAATAAATGCAACACTTATTAATGAGTACACTCTCTCTCTCTCTCTCTCTCTCTTACTCACTCGCGCACACTCTCTTACTTTTACACTCTCTCTCGCACGCACTCTATCTCTCTTCTCTCTCTCTCTCTCTCTCTCTCTCTCTCTCTCTCTCTCTCTCTCTCTCTCTCTCTCTCTCTCGCTTTCAACACACGCTTTTCAATGAACACACGTAGCGCAGATGGCGCGAACACATGTCATGGAAATTAAATTAATTACTAATAGAGATAATAATGAAAGTTAAAGATTAATAGAGATCGCGTATTTTATGTTCCTAGATCCTCAATTTCTTAAATTTTTTCCGCATCGGTAAAATAATATATACCTTTGCATATAGGCATCGATCTATAAGCGAAAAAAAGCAAATAGAATTCAATTGTTACATATTTGAAGAATAATTTAAAAAATAATTTTATAAATGCAAACCTATATTTGTCGTAACAACCATCAATACTGAAATCGTTAGAGTACGACAATGATAACGGAAGACTATAATAGATTCTTTGTAGTTGAATGGCAGTAGAACTCTGAAAATATTTATGATTATTCAAAGAGTTACATATTATTCTAATATCTTTCAAATAGTATCAAATACTTCGATAAGTAAATAGGTATTATCTAAAGTCTGCTCGCTACTTTGTACGTGAAATTTGGTTTTTCCTATGATGCACTTTTTTCTTCTTTTGCTTTAGAATATTGAAACTAACCAAAAGTATAATTCAGTAATTATCAAATTACATAATTATCAATTAATCAAATCGATAATCATACTCTTTGCTTTAGTAGAGATTTATTTAATTTGATACCTATTTGAATTTTAGATACGATGAAAGTTATAAGTAACTTTCAGAAATTAAATTAAATAAACTAATAAAAATTCTACGTAATAATAACAGTTTTAACGTAATTTGGCACCGTACTTTATCGTTACACATTATTTATTACTTGCTGACTTCAATAACGAAAAGCGAAATACAAAATTTTTCATAATCCCTATCAACTCTCTAAATAATATTTGAAGCTATGATATATTCAATTGTTCGTTTATTTACGTATTACAGAGAATAGCTGTGGTTAATTAAGTTTGAAATCCCCAAGCTTGGGAAAATCCAGATCCTTGCTAATGAGGGTAGATGTGCAGCAGTACCGACGTATGTCCAGATAGTACGATTAAGTCGTAGACGCGCATCATTGCCGGTCTAAAGAATGAGGAAACAGCTTAGTTTTGTCTGCAGCATCAAAGTCAGACGTAGTTGTTCCTTAGATTTTAATTATTAGTATTGTATTGGGTTTGTATTGCTAAGTAGCGATTATATATTTAGATATATTGTTTATTGAAATTGATTGCATGATATTAAAATATTCGGGTCCATCTTTTGCAAAATATCACTATTATATTCTTAGATACGTGTATTAATATATTTTGATATAGAATAGAAGTAAAACACTTCAAAATAATTTTCATAATTGTATCGAAGAAACCTCAATGTAGGACAATAGCCAAACACTATAGTTCATAGGACAAATCTTACTTAACGGTTTCAATAAAAATATTAGGCTGATCAAAACTTAAACAAACAAAAAAAATGGTAACACTATTATATTATTATACAAACAAGTATTATTGTAATAAACATGTAAAACGCCCGCAACTTTCTATATTTATCGCCGAGAGAATTGCTGCGCCGCGGCGCAATATTATGACGTTGCGATATGAAAAATTTATTATACATTATATTGCACGGTTGCTCGCTCTTTTCCGGGACGCGACCGACCTACTCCCGCCCCCCCCCCACGCCATCGTCCCGCCGCGACCGACGCGCTCGCTTACGGACAATATTAAAAACCGTTCCGCAATAAAACATATTCAGTTCGGATGGGTATAAGAAGCTTACTCGCTTTAAAAGCGCCTCGCTTTAATTCTCCGCTTTAATATGGGTAAAAAGCTCCTTCAGGAACGTGTACATAAAAATAAAAAAGGCAGGCGAGCTAAAGTGCCACCGTATCCGGTGAAATTTTCATCAAGCTTCGTACCCGCGCCTTTTTTTTGCGCGACGCCGGATGGTTTAACGCTCCTCTTCAAGAGCTTATGGTAGTTTAAACTTCATTCCGGCATCAAGTCCATCTTCCTTCCCCTCTCTCTCTCTCTCTCTCTCTCTCTCTCTCTCTCTCTCTCTCTCTCGCTCTCTCACTCTCTGTCACGCGCGCCGCTTTCCGTCAGTACTCGCGATACTCGAGCTTTCAGTTGATTTACATTTACGATCACTCATCTCCAGTACCGCGTTGCTCTGCACCACTGCAGCTTATTAACTCATTCATATCGCCTAGCTGAATAATTTCATCGTTAAACCTCGCCTCCTCCCCACCCCCCCACCACCACCCACGAAAACCTGCTGGTTTGGGTATTCGCGTGAACGCGTGCCCCCCCCCCCTCACAGCGAGTATTACGGTGCTCTTTCGGAGAAGGCAGATGAGAAGGAAAAATGGATGTTTTATGCTCTCCTGAATTTAACATCAGCTCGCAAAGTAAAACTAAGCACTCTGTATGCCGTTGCTCGATGCAAGCGCGGTTCATTGACTTTCGGGGAAGTCAAGCTGAGCTCTCACATGGATCTTGGCGGCTTGTGTTATTGCAAGTTGATAAATTCGTGGACAATCCTATGGGAATAAGGTACGATTTTGCTTTCGTACTATCATTATTATCGAGAGTGAAACATACGGGCTCGTTCTTACCGACAAACAGTAAGAAGTTTCGCGTATACAAGCCCCAGATAGCAGCGTATGCCAGGCATGATCATGCACGACATCTGATGCGTATTCAATCGTAATCTGCGCGTATATTGCGAGATTTGTTCTGCTGCGCAAGATTGCGGGTAATGTGAATGTACGTGTTTGCGCAAAATCTGGAGCAAAAGAATGGACTTATTGCCAGCTATGTGCGAGATCAAATTTTTAATATACTAAAAATATTTTTAGGTTCAAAGTGTATATATATATATATATATATATATATATATATTACATCCTCGCGAATAAGTCAGCTGTTGGAACGCTGTATATATCAGTATATAGTATACGAGTGCCATGTGGATGTGTCAGTATTTCAAGTTTGTTTTGAAATAACTTCAGAAATTCTATGAAAATTATACATATTATGTGACATTACAATATTATCGATGAAATATAATGTAATGTTAAAAAAAGTATGCATTTAAAATTCTTCCATTTTTAAAATATCTTATATAATATTGCATTTCTTTCTATTTAGATTCCATCAGATATATGGACTTATTCTCTATTTTGACGATTATTCGAGAAATAATTAATTGATTTATATAAAATATATCTTATTTTGTTGATGATTCCGACAAACCAGATTAATGAGTTTTTAGGACTAGATTATATAAATATAAAGATTTATACCATACATTTTATTATGTTCATTCATATGTAACTATTATATTTTAATTTATTTGTGTAATTTAGTATAATTAATTACATATAATTGCATTAGTTTAATTTTATGTGTAAAATAAAAGTATTTTGAAAATTAAACTTTTAATTTCTTAATAGATGAAAATATTATCTATTATAATGTTTTGAATAATATTTATTTATTTATTATTAATGTTTTTACGACCTATATGTACACGAATATATATTTAATATGTAACATATTCTTGCATATTTGAATTTTTATATTTTCCCGCCTCGGTACTGCGCAAGCAAGTCCGCGTTTTTTACCGTTACATTTTAAAAGTTCCACGAACTTTTTGAAATCTAAATTCAATTTTGGTTGTACTTATAAATATATGTACAAGTTTTTTCCTATAATAAATATAATTTATTGTTTAAACAAAAAGAAAAAGAAAGGCTTAAATTTATATTGAGAAATTTCAACATATTGAGATTTAAAAATTCTCTGATTTTTAAATTATACAAGGTAAGTTTCTTTAATTATTAAATAACATTGGACTGAATTTAATTCTTAAAAAAGACCAGTCAAAGTAGAGTATACACATTTTTCATTTAGTATTACAATTTTCTGAGAAGTTTAATATTGTTACTCACTAAAATTTTGAAATTATTTAATTTGAGTGTTATTTAGATAACTAACATGATTAAATTTTTTGTAATTATTTTTTTGTTGATTTATTTATTTATATTTTGAATAATTATAATCAGTTACATAACTAACTAATAATCATATCTGTTATAGTTCATCATCGCAATTATGCTACTCATACTAAAAGGAATTTCTCTTCATTCTTATGCAAAAGAAGAAGATGCTTCACATTAATTCCAATATTTTCACTTTACTTTTTATTATGCTGTATTGTGGATACCATAAAAAAGGTACAGTAAAGAATAAATAGTATAAATAAAAATTTAAAATAATTAGTAATAAATTGTAATATATTGTAATATTTCAATATATGTCTAAATTTTAAATTTAATTGTAAATAAAATCTGTTTTGTATAAAATATAATTCTTCAAAGTTTTATATAATTTGATTGTTTCAGAGGCCTAGGGGATTGGAAAAAAGATATGCAAAACAAAAGGACGTACTGAAGCAGGTTTGTATGAATCTATAGTTTATCTTATTTTAAAGAAATGAGGATAAATTGTATACAAACTGTTCAAAATATTTTGTATACCATTGAAATTTTTCAATTATATTTATATGGTGATTTTGATGAATTAAATTTCAAATAATATTTCCAACGTCTCACAACAGTGAGATTGTCTTAATATTTCTTCAATGTTTAAATATTATTGCTCGCTAAAATTTTGAAGTTATTTAATTGGAATATCATCTAGATAACTAGCATGATTAAATTTTCTTATTTATGTCACTGTTGATTTATTTTTTCATATTTGGAATAATTATAATCAGTTACATAACTAATTAATAATAATATATGTTATAGTTCATCATCGCAATTATGTTGTTCAAACTAAAAGGAATTTCTCTTCATTCATATGCAGAAGGAGATACTTCACATGAATTCAAATAGTTTTACTTTACTTTATTATGCCGTATTGAGGATGCCATAAACAAAAAGGTATAGTAAATAATAAATATTACAAATAAAAATTTAGAAATAATTTCTAATAAATTGTAATATATTGCAATATTTAATATATGTATAAATGTTAAATTTAATTGTAAATAAAAACTGTTTTGTATAAAATTTAATTTTTTAAAGTTTTATATAATTTGATTGTTTCAGAGGCCTAAGGGATTGGAAAAAAGATATGCAAAACAAAGAATGTACTGAAGCAGGTTTGTTTGAATTTATAGTTTTTCTTATTGCAGAAGAAATTAGGATAAATTATATACAAAAAGTACAAAATATTTTGTATACCACTGAAATTTTTCAATTAAGTTCTTCAGGCTATTGTGATTAATTGAATATCAAATAATATTTTTTCAAACTCACAAAGTGAGATTGTCTTAATATTTTTTCAAAAGTTAAATATTGTTGTTCGCTAATATTTTGATGTTATTTAATGTAAATTTCATTTTGATAACTTGCATGATTAAATTTTTCTTATTTATATCACTGTAGATTTTTTTTATATTTAGAATAATTTTAATCAGTTACATAACTAATTATAATAATCATATTTGTTTCAGTTGATCATCGCAATTATGCTGCTCAAACTAAAAGGAATTTCTCTTCATTCATATGCAGAAGAAGAAGATGCTTCTTATGAATTCAAATAGTTTCACTTTACTTTTTATTATGTCGTATTGTGAATAGCATAATAAAAAAGGTACAGTGAATAATGAATAGTATAAATAAAAATTTAGAAATAATTTCTAAGAAATTGTAATATATTGCAATATTTTAATATATGTATCAATTTTAAATTTAATTGTAAATAAAAACTCTTGTATAACATATAATGGTTTATTGATTTCACAAAAAAAAATAAAAATAAATTTAATTTACCTACTGAGCCTAGCAACGTTACCTGCACGTGCACAATCATGCCTGTAATATATCGGCACTGTACGCACAATATACGCGCAGATTTCACGCTTATTACGCCGGCGCAACTATGCGCGAAATCTACGCGCTTATTGTACGGTGCCTGGCAAGCAGAAACAGCGATTTCAAGCCGCTTGCAAGCGCGCAATCTGTCGATAATCTGCGCACTCAATGTTATCTGGGAGAATTTGAAACGAATAAATTGATAATTATCCCAGATAACATTGAGTGCGCAGATTATCGACAGATTGCGCGCTTGCAAGCGGCTTGAAATCGCTGTTTCTGCTTGCCAGGTACCGTACAATAAGCGCGTAGATTTCGCGCATAGTTGCGCCGGCGTAATAAGCGTGAAATCTGCGCGTATATTGTGCGTACAGTGCCGATATATTACAGGCACGATCGTGCACGTGCAGGTAACGTTGCTAGGCTCAGTAGGTAAACTAAATTTATTTTTATTTTTTTTTGTGAAATAAATAAACCATTATATGTTATACAAGAGTTTTTATTTACAATTGATACATATATTAAAATTGATACATATATTTAAAATTGATACATATATTAAAATGTTGCAATATATTACAATTTCATAGAAATTATTTCTAAATTTTTATTTATACTATTCATTATTCACTGTACCTTTTTTATTATGCTATTCACAATACGACATAATAAAAGTAAAGTGAAACTATTTGAATTCATAAGAATCTTCATTTTCTTCTTCTGCATATGAATGAAGAAAAATTCCTTTTAGTTTGAGCAGCATAATTGCGATGATCAACTGAAACAAATATGATTATTATAATTAGTTATGTAACTCATTAAAATTATTCTAAATATAAAAAAAATCTACAGTGATATAAATAAGAAAAATTTAATCATGCAAGTTATCAAAATGAAATTTACATTAAATAACATCAAAATATTAGCGAACAACAATATTTAACTTTTGAAAAAATATTAAGACAATCTCACTTTGTGAGTTTGAAAAAATATTATTTGATATTCAATTAATCACAATAACCTGAAAAACTTAATTGAAAAATTTCAGTGGTATACAAAATATTTTGTACTTTTTGTATATAATTTATCCTAATTTCTTTTACAATAAGAAAAACTAAATTCAAACAAACCTGTTTCAGTACATTCTTTGTTTTGCATATCTTTTTTTCCAATCCTCTAGGCCTCTGAAACAATCAAATTATATAAACTTTGAAGAATTATATTTTATACAAAACAGATTTTATTTACAATTAAATATAAAATTTAGACATATATTAAAATATTACAATATATTACAATTTATTACTAATTATTTTTAAATTTTTATTTTATACTATGTTCGGGGACAACGCTCTTACAGTGCACACGGAGTCGAGGTTTGGATCAGTGACGGAGCAAGCGTGCCCGCCGCCCCTCCCCGACTTTCTCTCTCGCACGTGCTCTTTCTTCCGCGCGCGCTCTTAAGACTAGACTGCATCTTTATCCCTCCGTCTGTCGGTCCTCTCTCTTCTCTCTCTCTCTCTCTCTCTCTCTCTCTCTCTCTCTCTCTCTCTCCGTTACAACCCTCCAGGGCCTGTAGGTACCTTCGCACGTGATTGGCACGTGACGGTCCTCTGCCATATTTCTCCGATTGAAGGAGGAAGCAATAAACTGACCACGGCAGCTGGAGCTCGGTTGGTGTTTCGGACAGTTAGGTAGAGGCTCGGTCCTCTTCCACGCATCGAACGGGTAGATGCGTGGGTACTTGGTCTTCGACTGCTGTAGTGTTCACTGCGATTTCGAGTCGGTTCTGTGTATTCTGTTTAGATTAAATTTTGTGTTCGCGTGCTTGTTTGGATTGCGTTATATTAAGTGTGTTTTGCGTGTGTGTGTGTGTGTGTGCGTAGAGTGTAAGCTTGGCGCATCCGCGGGACAAGGGACCTGGCCCTTGTGGAGGATCCGATAAACGCGGATCCCCGAGAAGTGCTCTCTGCGGCATTTATGCCCGGTGGCCGCCGCTGCGGTGAGGAGTGTAACCGTTCCTGAGACGTCGGGGCCGCAGCGCGGAGCAGGAGGTTATTGCGGAGCATTTCTTCCCCTTTGGAACCTCAGATGCTACGCGAGTATACGCCCTCGCTAACGTTCGTTTTGCGCGCACCTAGGAGTACTCCGCAAACAATTAGAGTAAGTTATACGTTGTGTTAAGTTAAGGAATATTGCGTGTATTTGAGCGGATAGTTTATGTACCTTTGCGTTCCGTTCGTAGTGTTATGTATGTGTAGACAACACTAATAACTATAATTCTAGTGCGCACTATAATCGTAAATTCACTTACATTAAATTCATATTAGTTCACGGCTTTTTCCTCCACTCACTGAGTGGAGGTTTTTTATGCCCTTTGTTGTTACGAATAAAATAAATAAACTATAAACAAAGTGTAAATTACATTTTCGTCTCTTATTTCTGCAAACCCGAACACACATTCTCCGTAAAGTAAGTAAAACTCTTCATTCTTATATTTATTAAGTACATTTTTGGTGCCCCGGGTGAGGAGAGATGTGTGATCGAGTATGCAATTGAGTATTAGCTATATTTTTCAAATTATATTATATTTGTGCGTTAATAAATAATCTATATTTTCCTTTATTTCATTTTATTTGTTTGCTTTTAGTTCGTTATTTACTTGTATTTATAGACTATATTTAATTGTAATACTTAGATTAAGATTAAAGCTGATTTCTCGAATTACTGTGTAAGTTTTCCGGTACGGTCGGTCCACTGAAAATATTAAATATCGATTTATTGAAATTTTCCTACTGTTTGAGCTGTAGCGTATATATTAGTAGTGCGTGTGCTTTCTGAATTTTCTGAATTTTCTAGACGCGCTAGTAAATTCTATACCGTTAAAATGAAGCCCGCGGCTTTCAGAAAATTGACGGCAAAGCAAAACGCGCGTTTAGCAGAGATAACTTTGTTAAGCTCGAGGATTAGAGAAAGAACGCGCGACTCTATTAATATTAATATAGTTCGATCTCGGATCGCCGCTATTAGTGAAATATGGTCCGAGGCACGTACGGCACATTCGGAAATAATAGCTCAAGATGAGGCGCAAATGGATACTTACGTGACCGAAGGGATATTTACGCGTTTGCAAACCAACTACGAGGACACCCTTGATTACCTCCTAACTTTAACGGCCGATTTTGAAAAGGAGAATGACGCGGTTCCCCGGGGATCTATAAATCGACAAGATGTAACATCGCGGCCCGCAAAACTTCCTAAGCTGGATCTTCCCACCTTCTCGGGGAGATATGAAGATTGGGACAGCTTTTGCGATCTCTTTTCGGCGCTTGTCCATAATGCCCCTAAGGTAGAGGACTGTACTAAACTTCAGTACTTGAAGTCATGCCTTACAGGGCCCGCCGCGGACCTAGTCAAAGATGTGACAATTACCAGCGCGAATTATATTTCCACCTGGCAGGCTTTAAAGTCCCGATATTATAATCCGCGACTGACGGTCCGTAATCATTTAAACACTTTAATGGATTTACCGTATTTAAAAAGAGAGTCGGCATCGGAAATAAGATCCTTCGCGGACGAATGTCAGCGAATTATACGCGCGCTAAAAAATTTAAAAATGCCAGTGGAAACGTGGGATGTCTGGATAGTTCATATCCTAAGCGCGCGACTTGATACGGAATCAAGAAAGCTTTGGGAGTTGGAGCTGAGTGCGAAAGACCGCGCAATAAATAGTAGTCTGTCGACTAGCACCGCTAACTCAGAACCAACGCACCGCTTTCCTACGTTCGATGAGCTCGTCTCATTTCTCGAAAAGCGCGCTCACGCTCTAGGTATGATTGGCGCGGAAAATAAAAGCGATCGGAAAGCCCAGCCGGTTCATAAGTCGCTTCCAAGTACACGCAGAGTAATGCATGCAAGTACGTCGCGTCCACAAAGAGGCAGCAGTACAAAATGCCCGTTATGCCCCGCGTTGCATGCCCTAACCAAGTGCCCGAATTTCCTCTCAAAATCGTCGTACGAGCGCCGCTTAGAGGTGCGTCATTTGCGCCTGTGTTATAATTGCTTTGGCCGACACAATTGCAAGGACTGTGCCTCGAAGGGGCGCTGCAATAAATGCGGGGACAAACACCATAGCCTTCTGCATTTCGATACGAAGGTAGCGCTGCCGTCGGGCGCTTCGCCCATCGGGACAATATCCCGGGAACACAAGACAGGAGGATGTGGTAGCGTCACTGGGATAAATATACATACTATTACAGCTCCCCCACCGAAATGCGCTATAATCCTGGCCACCGCCCAGATTATATTAGAAGGACCGAACGGCAACTGCACCCGCGCGCGTGCTCTATTAGACCAGGGGTCGGAAGGCTCCTTTGTTACGGAAGCTACAGCGCAGCTGCTCGGCCTCCCACGCGAGCGAGTAAATGTGCCCTTGACCGTCGTCGGAGGAAACGCCGCCGGAACGGCCCGATCGAGAACAATCTTTAAAATACGTTCCCACTTAATCCCAGATTTCGAACTCGAAACAGAAGCGCTGATTCTCCATCGCCTCACCTCGCAATTACCTGCGCGTATGCCGATAGATTTGAACCCCAAAATCTTTAAACGGATGAACTTGGCCGATCCACAGTTTCACGTGCCCGATTCGGTGGACGTCATTTTAGGAGCCGACGTTTATGGCATGTTGCTAAGACCGGGCCTGCAGCGCCTCCCTCGCTCGCAAATAGTCGCGCAAAATACATCGTTCGGTTGGATTTTGTCCGGGTCCACGCAAAGCGGCCCGTCACGGCGGGCGGAACAAAAGGATCACGGTGCAATTACATCCTTACATAATAAGGTCGCTAATGATGATTTGTACGGTGCTTTAGAGAGATTTTGGATTCTTGACGATATACCGCAGTCAAAACGTTCACTCAAGCCGGAAGACGAATCGTGTGAAAAGCAATATATTGAGACGCATACGCGGGCGACGGACGGCCGTTACACAGTCCGCCTACCGATAAAAACCGACATCCCGATGGTCGCGGCCGAGACACGGCAAATAGCAATAGGATCGCTGCGTCACATGCACCGTCGTTTTGAAAGAGAACCCGCGCTAGCTGCTTCATACCGAGGATTTATGAGGGACTATGAGCAGTTAGGCCACATGTCACGTATACCGGACGCGGCTCTGAACAATCCACGCGCATGGTATTTACCACACCACGCGGTTGTAAATAACGATAAAATTCGCGTGGTATTCGACGCGTCGCGAAAAACACGCGGCCGATATTCCCTAAATGATTTTTTATTGTCCGGTCCTCCGCTTCAAAATGACCTCGCGTTGATTCTGTTAAACTGGCGACGATATCGGTTTGTTTTTACAGCCGATATCGTCAAAATGTTTAGACAAATACGTATTGCCCCGGTAGACCGTGACCTGCAGCGTATCATCTGGGCGCCGAGTAGTAGCGACCCCCCGATCGAATACTCTTTAAATACGGTGACGTACGGAACAAACTGCGCGCCGTTTCTAGCATTACGGACTCTAGCACAGTTAGCCCGGGATGAACGAGAACGATTTCCTCTAGGCGCTCGATGTATTGAAAATCATACGTATGTCGACGACATGTTCATCGGTGCAGATGAAATTTCACGGACAATCGAAAAACGAGACCAGCTGATCGAACTTCTCAAGTGCGCGGGGATCCAACTAGACAAGTGGGCCGCGAACGATTTAAAAATTCTTCCGTCGCATGTACGGAAAACTAACAGCGAGTCTCCGAGACCTATTGATTGCGAAGATGATGTGAAGACTTTAGGCGTGCACTGGAACCCGTCGGGTGATACATTCACATTTAGTACGTCGAGATTGAACACTCATACGGTAGAAATTACAAAAAGAAGCGTTCTATCCGACATTGCCCGCCTCTTCGATCCTCTTGGTTGGTTAGCACCAGTATCAATAACAGCGAAGATACTGATGCAAGACCTATGGATCCGTAAGTGCGAATGGGATGTACCCTTACCTATTGATATGCGCGAGAGATGGATCGATTATAATAATTCGCTATCGTCACTCCCCTCTCTGTCAGTAGGTCGGTGGCTGGGAACGTACGGGGATCAGGTGTGTCAATTGCATGGTTTTTCGGATGCTTCTGCACGAGCGTATGCTGCAGCCGTATACCTCCGTATACAGGACGATAACGGTACTATTAGAACATGCCTTTTAGCATCAAAGACAAAGGTTTCCCCGGTAAAAACAATTAGCGTTCCGAATCTTGAGCTATGCGGTGCCGGACTATTGACAAAACTCGTGTGCCACTTAAAGTCACTACACTTTCTTAAGAATTTGCCTATATATCTGTGGTCGGATAGCCAGATTGTTTTGAAGTGGCTTGACAAACATCCGTGCCACTGGAAGACGTTTGTTGCTAATCGCGTCTCCCACATTCAAACGGAACTACCTGCTGCCATATGGGCTCATGTCCCAACTAAACAGAACCCTGCTGATATCGCGACACGAGGAGCAAGGCCCGACGAATTACGCGAGTCGAGCTTATGGTGGCAGGGCCCCGCCTGGCTCTCGCTACCACCGGAGAAATGGCCTCAACAAACTAAGCCCATGCAAACGATGCATGTGCGAGCTGAAACGAGCGAGCCCGATATACTCACCCGCTTTTCTAGCTTGACTCGTCTTATCCGTGTGACCGCGTACTGTATCCGCCCTCTACATAAATTGCGCCGAAATAAAAATAACTTGAGTCCACTTCCGCCCTTTCTTACATCGACGGAACTGTTAGAGGCCCGTGAGAGACTTATATGTTTGGCGCAGGCACACTCATTTGCCACGGAGCTCAAGTTATTGAAGGCCGGTAAGAATCTACCAAAGGGCAGCCCGTTGAGTAAGCTCAACCCGATAATTAATGAGAGAGACGGCATATTACGTGTAGGAGGCCGGCTCTCGAACGCAAATGTAGAGTTCGCAATAAAGCATCCACCGATACTCCCCCGCGCATCGAGTTTAAGTCGACTAATGGTAAGGCACGCGCACGCGCTCGCACTTCATGGTGGACCGACACTTACGGCGAATACGTTAGTGCGACAAGCGTGGATTATAGGGAGAAATCAGCTTGTCAAATCTACTGTTAGAAATTGCGTAAAGTGCCAGCGGGTGAAGCCACGATTGGCACATCAAATAATGGGCGATCTACCAGCCAGCCGAGTGACCCCGGCCCGCCCCTTTACGACTTCAGGTGTCGACTATGCAGGCCCCTTTCAGATCCGATCGTCGAGAGGGCGTGGTCAGCGTACATATAAAGGGTATATTGCTTTGTTCGTATGCTTCGCGACCCGAGCGGTGCATCTGGAGCTTGTAAGTGACCTGACAACTGCATCGTTTATACTGGCCTACCGACGTTTTGTGAGTAGGAGGGGGATTTGCCGTCATCTGTACAGTGACAACTCCACAACATTTCGAGGAGCTGACCGAGAACTGAAGGCTATGTTCGATGCCGCGTCGGATTTCTACAAATCAATTGCCTCTACTATAGCCAATGATGGGACCGCTTGGACATTTATACCTCCTACCACGCCGCATTATGGAGGTATATGGGAGGCTGGTATCAAATCGACCAAGCACCATTTAAAGAGGGCGTTTGGCGAGCACAAACTATCCTTTGAGGAGTTTTCGACCGTCATCGCTGAAATAGAGGCGTGCCTCAACTCACGCCCATTGTGCCCCCTTAGCTCTGACGTCGAAGATCTAAGTGTCCTTACACCAGCCCACTTTCTTTCGGTGAAACGCCTGGATTTATCCCCGACCAAGAACCACCGAATGCATTCGAGAACCGATTGAGCCGTTATCAGTTGATGCAACGTATCAGTAACCAGTTTTGGAAGAGTTGGTCATCGGATTATTTGCAACACCTTCAGGAACGAGGAAAATGGAGAAATGCAACAGAAAATTTCTCAATCGGTCAACTCGTGGTGATCCGAGATGACCGCTACCCCCCCAGCAAAGTGGCCACTAGGACGCGTTATCGATACTCATCCCGGACCAGAACGGATGCGTCAGAGTGGTTACGGTGAAGACGGCGACGACCACATTACGCCGGCATATCGCGAGACTGTCCCCCTTATATATACAAGAGGAACGAAATCACCCAACGGCATAGTATGAATGCTGAAAGGAAGATATGTTCGTCCGACGGACGAAGGCGGGCGGGATGTTCGGGGACAACGCTCTTACAGTGCACACGGAGTCGAGGTTTGGATCAGTGACGGAAGCAAGCGTGCCCGCCGGCCCCTCCCCGACTTTCTCTCTCGCACGTGCTCTTTCTTCCGCGCGCGCTCTTAAGACTAGACTGCATCTTTATCCCTCCGTCTGTCGGTCTCTCTCTCTCTCTCTCTCTCTCTCTCTCTCTCTCTCTCTCTCTCTCTCTCTCTCTCCGTTTACAACCCTCCAGGGCCTGTAGGTACCTTCGCACGTGATTGGCACGTGACGGTCCTCTGCCATATTTCTCCGATTGAAGGAGGAAGCAATAAACTGACCACGGCAGCTGGAGCTCGGTTGGTGTTTCGGACAGTTAGGTAGAGGCTCGGTCCTCTTCCACGCATCGAACGGGTAGATGCGTGGGTACTTGGTCTTCGACTGCTGTAGTGTTCACTGCGATTTCGAGTCGGTTCTGTGTATTCTGTTTAGATTAAATTTTGTGTTCGCGTGCTTGTTTGGATTGCGTTATATTAAGTGTGTTTTGCGTGTGTGTGTGTGTGCGTAGAGTGTAAGCTTGCGCA
>JACCIC010000391.1:0-76913 GCA_018907035.1 Sycobia sp. Sy_11 | reverse complement strand
AGCCTTACCTTCTGGTGCTTGTTAATGTGGACTTTCCGTCACACACGCTCAATGAGCTGCCATAACACTTGTATTTTTTTTACCAACTATTATTAGAACACAACTTCAATGATGCACGTTACTTCCTTTGGTATATGATACTCGATATCTACCTCATATCTCTCCGCATATTTGCATCTAATTGTATTCATCATCCCCCCTGTGGGACTGCAACCATTTCATTTCTCGAATCTACATCACTATATCTAGCTACCAAGGCGAAAAAAATTCAGCTCGTTGCCCTAACCCGCAACCCTCCACGGGTGATGCTTCTATCGAATAGGCCACTCTTTTACATCTTGTTCGACCCCGGTTATTAATCTAAGTACGCAGCCGTCCTTGTGTGTAGCCCGAAGCCCCATCGGTTATCCCGCTGTCAGTCTCTACATTGTGGTTGAGTATCATCAGTTGATTTGCACTCCTAACTAGTTGAACACTTCTCCCAATCAGCGTCCTAGCCACCGGTATCCTTTCGAATGGACCCGCCATGTTCTGTGAAGCCCGCTCAACATCGACCCTCACTTTGGATGTCTGTGAGTACTTGGTTACCTGTACGTCCAGTTCCATAGACCGCAAACTTTGTTGCATAATACTGCACCGCGAACAATCAGGTTCTAGAGTTCAAAATTGTGTTTTGTTTCTGTTAGCTGTACACAACTAGCTCCAGGTTCAAGCCATTCTATGTTGGAACTAGGCCATATGACTGTTGACTGAAATAGAACCCACAGCTTTGCCAGTTACCAGATAACGTCCCCGAGTCTTTACCATCGTTGATCGATTGATGGACCCCCTCCCTCTGCAGTCCCCTCACTTCATAGATGAAAGCCATTGTTGGTTGTCTTGTCTACCCCCCCATCTCATCTCGCGCTTTCCGCCCTTATATTTGCCAACAATATGCGTGTATCATTTAAAGCCTCGATAAAACCAATTGCACTAGTAGAAAGCTACAACAGAAATATTTAGCGTATTTACCTACTTCTCGATTCAGGCAATATTCAGGCGTGACTCGTAAGTGTAATTGATACCCTTTGCTTCTTGGGACTGTTGGCCAAAAACCAGTCACCCATTTGTTATGATGAGCTTGTACATACTCCGCATACGTTTTGCTTACGCATACTATAGTCAACGTGCGGGGGGGTTTGGTGTACCGTTGTGAAGATTAACTGCGTTGCGACCGGACTAATCCTTAGTCCATCCTGACCATACTCACAAGTTGACGCTGCAGATTATTTGAACAAGAAGAGTTTCTACCTTCATAGTCTCAAATTTTACTTAGTGTCTATAATCACCAAATGCTGTCCCATCTCTCCCTCTGCAACATGATGCTCTCATACGATGTCGCTGGAAATGCAGTTAATTGTACCCCGTAAGTTATGATGGGCCATCATGTTTTTACTCCTTTGTAATTAGATCATAGCCTAAGATACGCGTACAAAAGCCCTTTCTAAAAGTATCTTTCAAATGTGTACCCTGGCTAGTAAATATGGTTGCGCCGTCGTATTAATTGATGCGATCCATAGTTGTACCCTTACTCCTTGTGCCAACAAAATCAAAACCATTAACTCTTTATTTTGATACCAGACCTCTTTTACTACTACCTGAACTCTCTACAGTGATTAAACATTTGGCTCAGACTCAATTTTAGATTTCATAAAAGACAAACTGTTGGATGCAAAGAAAGCATAATTCAGAATAGACCAGAATACTCAAACTGCTCTACTAGAAGCAGTTGGTGATATGTGAGCCGTCAGCGATGCTAACAAACTAACAATTCTGAATTGACTTGATTTCTTTAAGGCCTTAGATTTCATTGCGTACTCCAGACTGTTGATCAAAATAAGATTGGTTAATGTGACTTCACACGTTAAAATGGTTTTCTTTTACTTTACTGTTCTCGATACATAAATGATCTCCCACTAGTATTGCGACCTGCCAAGCATATTATTTGCTAACGATTTTCAAATATGTAGTCTTTTTATAAAAATGAATGGTCTTAAGGAGTAGTATTACTACAAAAGGATGCTCCAACTGTAGAAGATTGATCAAAACTCAATGATCTAATCACTAAATCTTTCAAAATCGAAAACAATGGTTCTTGGTCATCAAGCGTATCTAAATAGGATAAATATATTCTAACTTTATAACGTTTGCAACGATAACTTTCTAATTCCGTATGTTAGTAAAGTTTGCAATCTGGATGTTTGACTAAGTTCCAATTTGTCATGATAGACGAATGTTAATCATTTATTCTGAAATATTCAGTTACTTTGCATACATTAAAATGATTAAAATATGCCCTATCATATAACTTAACGAGGGACTTAATTGAAATCATAGTTTTTCCTATATTCGACTATGATTCAGTTATTTATAACGAGCTATATGCTATTCTGAATTTTAAACTCTAGAAGATGTAGAATCTCTGTTTGTGCTTTATTTTAGGCAATATACAATTTCAAGCGTACATGAATGCCTAGAAGGTTGTAAATTAGTTGCAAATAGATGAATTATATTTCCTTGTTTATATTTGACTCGTATGAGCGCTCTCTTCAGCACAAAGCCAGCAGTATTACTTGTTTTATTACCCAATTCTTATAATCATTAATTTGATTATTAATTTAATTATTAATTTGATAATATCAATATAAGATTTATTATGTCTATTTTAAGTTATATATCATTTTTTTCGTAAAATATTATATTTTCTTTGAACACCAGAAGGTGTTTTACCTCAAGGTGAAATAAATTTAAATCAATAAATCGATCGATCGATCAATCAATCAGTCTCTTTTTCTCTCTCTCTCTCTCTCTCTCTCTCTCTCTCTCTCTTTGTCTCTTTCTCTTGCTCTCTCACTTCTTTTCCCTTTAGTAACATCTGTATATACCTTTGATTCAATATTCATTTTTACCAGACTTTTGCTAAGTAATTTATTCCATTTATGTTCCACATAAGATATACATTTGTTCATCATTCTTCTATATATGATTATTATTTCGATAAAAATGAATATGAATGGCTATAAAATAATATAGTCAGTTAGGTATGCAGCATAATTATATATTATGCAACCCGTGTTCTTGTTCTTAATAAAGTAGTGTGTTAAAATAAGAGTTGGGTAACGGGCCATCCTATATAGCTCGATCCCAAATCGCTGATTTATATTCAAATGCGCATATGTATGTACCATTAATGTCTTTAATGTATAATCTTTTCGACTTGTCGACTGTTAGATGACAGAATAGTGTAGTTGTAGTATGAACCATCCAGTGCAGCATAATTTTTAAATTCAAAAATATAATAGAATATTTATGTTATCAGCGTGCTCTATTTTTAGTCAGTAATTATTGCAGTGATTTCTTATAAATTAATTGATATTTTGTAATATTATTTTAACATTGTACTGAATTTCTGACGTAGATTAAAGTGACCAGGAAGACAACAACAGTATTCTCAGAATGAAAATGATAATTCACTTGACGTTTTTACTACTCGTAGTTTCAACTGTATTTTCAGAGCTTACTGATTACTGCAACATTCCTACTTGTCCAGATCGGACTCACACACTTTGTAAATACCCCGTAAGTTTATTAAAATTATATGTTTATATAGATAATATAATAATACAGCGATGCTAGAAAATTCATTTGATAGTAATATGGATTAAAAATTGGCACCAAACATTTACGAGTACATACTATTATGATACCATAATACAGCGTTGACTTCGGACCATACATGTCAGATTTATATAAACGTTTCCATGTCTAACAATATATATATATATATATATATATATATATATATATATATATATATATATATATATAAGTATACTTTTACTTTATAACTGTTACTTTACTTTATATATATTTATTACCTGTTCGATTCTCTATGCTTCTACAAGAGATTATAAAAAACTTTATTTTCATAATTTTAAAACTTGTTTCTTATTTTTTGTGCATTATATTTCTTGCATTTCAAAAAAAAAACCGATATGAAAAATTTTTAAATTTTTAAAAATTCGTTTTTCAGGAATAAAATATTATGGTTTCATATCACAATATAAATTATAGTTTTAATAGAAATGAATTGAATATAAGCCACTATATGTACAAGTTAAAAATATGTTTTTCTTCAATAGTGATTCTGCAATAAATAATTCAGATAATTTTATAGAGTAATGAAATGAACAGAGAGATTCTAGTAAATGAAGAATATTTTATTATCATTGTTATTTTATTCATTGTTAATATTATAAATAAATCAATAAAACATTCTATCAGATATTATTGGGAACTGGTGTATGTGTGTGTGTGTGTGTGTGTGTGTGTGTGTGTGCGTGTGTTGTATGTGTGTGTCGGCCTTGTACCTTAATACATAGTATTATGCAAAATTTGAAGAACGAAAATCAATTTAAAGTTGTATCATCTAAAAGTTATAATTCTCTCATCATCTGATAAATATATTTCTGAAAAATACGATTTGTGGAAAACTGTTTTATCAAATTCGCGGAACAGTATAAAAAAATAATTTACATTACGTTATATTTATTACTTTTAAAAAAAAAAGTGGTCAAATCCTGGTCTGACAATAGCTTTAGTTCTAGTAAGGTTTAATATAAAATATTTAAAGCCTTTATTTCTCCTCTTTGTCAAGTAATTAATTAAATGATTTTAAAATATTTTAATTGTTTGATTTTTGAATAATAGAACCATCAATTTCAATATTTTTATCCAAAGTAATATTCTTGTATCTCCTAAACTCTTGATATCCTTCTATACTTGACTATTCGAAATTTCTGGTTAACAATCTTGAGCTATGCATAATGATCACTTTCAATTAATGAAGGTAATTTCATTTTTAAATATGCTAAGCAAAAGATTATCCAGTGGTGTATAGAAATTATTAGAGGAAGGTTTCTTCATCTTTCTAGATTAAAAATTGAAAAACATAAAACACAACGCTTAAATGTTTAAGGAACCTGGAGTATCACGCAGATGTAACGGAACGAGACCGGTTACATTAGGTCCTCGTGAAATATATCAAATAGTTAATATTCACAATAGTCTCCGTGAGCCATTAACCACATTCGACCAACGGCAATTAACTGGAACGGATAATGACCCTCCAATACCACCTCTTGTAAGTAATCCTTTTAATATTATACGAAATCTATTATATACGGAAGTTTATAATGTAAGTGCGTAAAAGAACTTATTTTTATACCACTTATACCACTTTTATTTTATTTATTGATTTTCTATCATTATTGGCAATATAAATGTAATCATTTATATTAGCTGTGATTGAAAATTATTGAAACGTCTTAAAATTAATTACTATTAGTCTCAGAAGCAAGTACCTACATTAGGTTTTCTATAATTTATAATTTTAATATTCTTTATATTTAAGATTCTGTACATAAGTTAAACTATATTTATAGCAATGGGATGAGGAACTTTCCATAATTGCCGAAAGGTGGGCCACCCGATGTAAAAAGGGGTACGATGTCTGTAGAAATGTAGGTAAGAGTGTAATGAATATAACTAATTATATTATTATTATGTATGATTTAAGTAAAGAGTATAAATCAGTATCATATTTATCAAATTAACTGATATAAGCAACTTTACTTTAATGGAATGTGGTTGTATTTATTTTTTTTTTAATATTTATAATGCCTTATTCATATCTTAGAACGGTTCAATGTCACTCAACGAGTCGGTTCCAAAAAGGCCTTTATAAATCAAGCACAGACCTCAATACAAAATGTAATTTGGAATTGGTTCCAAGAACACGGAGTTGCCAGTTTAATAACTCTTACCAACGAAAATCTTAGGTTATTATTCTAATCTGAATTACATTAAAATCGTGTATTTCTAAAGATGGTAATTGTTAATTAAATCGCTCTTATTATTGCAGTCTCGAGGACTACGATAACGCTAATACCAAGCATCAAACACGAAGGGTATGGGGAAATGCGACTCGTATCGGATGCGGCGCAGTCAAACGATTCGAAAAGTCAATTTCCAAGCTGACTCTCGTGTGCAATTACGCACCTGAATAAGAATTTTCAAATTCTTCGAACTAAGCTAAAATTATGATTTTACAACTTCTTAAACACACCTGTAAAGTCGTTTCCTAATAAAGTATACGAATGAATTTTCTTAATAATTAAGCACATTTTTTTTTCAATCGCATATTTTTTTAAATGGATAATAATTAACAAAATGTAATTTTAATAAATAGTAATAAATAATAAATCATAATTCACTTTTGTTTTTTTTAGTAGATATATTATTATATTTGTATATTTTTGTAGGGGTTGTTATTATTTTCGAAGTCAACGAGTGCATTTTATGTATATTTCCTGCGAACGCCCCTTGCATAAACTCACAGGCCGATAACACAATTATGTTTGACTCAACACAGACCTCCCTATGTTTACACCGATGTCATCCCGTAATTGTTGTGCATTAATTATCTTCGGTCTGGGCGGCAGTTCCCGTTCGATCCCGTACATGTTTATTCCTTTCGCAACCATCGTCGGTATTCGATTCTAAATAGTCTTACTCGTTCTGGCATTCAAGCATCCAGCTTTAAGCAAATTCATGAACTGCCCTATATCCCGTCTAGCGAATTCTCGATTTGTTATTATACGCCACGAGAGAATGTTTATTTTTCGAGTCGTCAAATGATCAGGAATGGTGTTGAAGTGCTGATTTTGGTCAGTATCGATTTATCGATCTTCCAGTCCAGTGCCATTCACCCACTCGATCTCATGTCAATCTTCATTTGTAAATCGACGCTTCTGATGTCGAATTTTCCATGATTGCGAGCATTATAGTAAGCTCGTGTTGATTCTATAACACGAAAGTATTGACTTTGTTCGTATAAGCTAGACATTGTAATTCAACCGATATACAGGACAGTTCAATTGGCCGAGCGAGCGTTCTAAAATTCGTATCCACAATGTTGAATTAATATTTCTAAATTGAGTATCCACCGACACTATATTTATTCATAATTACATTATTTATATATTCATAATTACTAGAAAGGCCTGTCTTACATTCACTCTGTATTTTTAGAAGGTTCTATCTGTAAAGTGAAGAAATCCTATGGCCAAAACTATTGACTTAATTTTGCATATTTTTAATCATTTATATTTGTACCTAATACCTTAGGCAACTCCGACCAATAATTGGGCACAAAAACGTCTCCTGAGAAGCTTGGACAGTTTTATATTAGTAACCTATAAAACATTAATAATTGATTTTCAGACGGACACCTGCAGATCCTTATTTAAACAAAAAAATTATGTAAATAAATTTAAGTACTATTAAATATAAATTTAAATTACTATTGATTTATTTTTTTACATCGAATACCAATAATGTATGTTTTAAATAATTATAATTTGCAGTGAAGCGGTACTAAGCATAGCAGCAAGCTTTACAGCCACTAGTAGTCCATATTTTCTTAAATCTTTTTACGATGATTTCAACTTTCACTTACTGAATTATCATAGCCTCTTATATAAGGTTTATTTTATTAAGAGTAAGTAATAAGGTTGATATTTTTATACGCAAATGGTTGGCTAGGTGTTGGCGCTATTTCCCTAAAAAGCGCCTTATTTTCTTTCATTATTTTATATACTCCGACGACATCCACCCTTGTCATGATATAGTTCAAGTCAAAGAATTTCAGTATGATTCTGGAAGTAAGGTCTTTTAAAAATCCAATTTTGTTGTTTTGTTCTATGACCACCGGCATTCTGAAGAATCTGATGTTAATCAATCTTATCATCAGTCCTACTCAGCTGCAATAGCTGCAGTACGCTATCTCTGGTCTTTCAATGGTTTTCACTTTGTGCCACTCGGGTCTACTTATATCGTATGGTCCTCATGACTTCCAAATATGTCTGCTGCTCTGTCTGTTAAGATTACCCTCTACTATTCGCACTATCTCTATTTCAAATCTCTCGTACATCTATGTCTGTCAGCACGTTCTCACTCTTCAAAATATACCGTTCGGGTTTCACAGTTTATTTCACTCCTATTGTTCTTTATAACTTGGCTGACATCTTTTGGACTCGATCTGTTCATCATATCACTGATAATATATTCGCAATATATTTATTAAGAATCATCAAGCTTTGTTTATTATAATTTTAAAATGAAGAATAGCATTAAGAAATTAATACCACATTAAATTATAAAGTAAGACTTATATTGTTTAGTTTTTAGTATCGGGTTTGGTTGCTGACATCCAAAAATCTGGTATATATACCAGTTGTACGGGATTTTCAAAACATTCGATAAATAAAAATTGAATTCACGACTTTGTTAAATCTTAGTCCAGGACTCATATACATTAAAAAATTATATGAACCGAAAATGATAGTAATAAGATTTCTCTCTCTCTCTCTCTCTCTCTCTCTCTCTCTCTCTCTCTCTCTCTCTCTCTCTCTCTCTCTCTCTCCATCTCTCTCTCTCTCCTCTCCCTCTGTCTCTCTTTCTCTCTCTCTCTTTCTCTCTTATCATAACCTAATAAGGATTCATTAGCAAGAACAAATATTTTCTTCGCCGGGCACACATGAAAAAATCAATACTTTTACTCTTGATCCATAGATTGCTCAGTCCAGTATTGAAGACCAAGAAAAATGATCCTTTAATTAAAGGAATCGATAATATAGAGATTATGCAAAATCGATTGTTTATCTTCCGAATAATATCGATAGTATGTCATCCTCCTGAAAAATTCAATATCTGTAGGTCTCTCACCGGCGCTTGATGTACGTTTCAAAGAACGTTCTTTCTATTTACGAAAATTTATCGAGAGAACACATCCTTCAATGATATTTAAGTAAAGTGGACACATCTGGAAATCAAATGTTATAATTTAATTGTATGTATTATGAAGTCGAAACATCTGTATTCTCTAATTATAATCAATAAATTTATTTTGTAATTGCTGTCAAACTACTAAATATAAGGAACACGTTTAGACTTTGAGAATTATGAATGAAGAAAAAATATGAATTGAAATTGTAAAGAAATATTTGCATTCAAGTACAACATAGAAGTTCAAAAGGAATAATGATTGTAATAATCTTTTGAAAGAAATTTTTTTTTATTAGTTCGCCTGGATTTACATTCAATCGATTAAATTATAAAATTTTTAACTTTGCAAATAAAGCAACATTTAATTGTAAATCAAAATTTTGTTTTTTTTTCACATCACCCATAAAAATGCGCGTGTTCACAAATACAAAACTTTGCCTAAACAAAAACCAAGCACCACGTAGCTATAAAGGTATATATAACAGATGCTAATTAAGTCGTTGAGATGTAAAATATTTTTTAATGTAATTTCTGATTGAAGCTAAATAATGATTCATTGAAGATAAATTTTATATTTGCATACAAATTTAATAATGATATTTTACATTTTTTTTAAATGAATTATTATGTGTCTCTAATGGATTAATTATAATGTTACAAAAAAATATTACTGTTATTCTCATTTTCATTTCCATTCATAATCCCTACGTTAAGTTATATTATACCTAATATAATAATATATATAATCGCTTGTAAATCTATTTTTAATATTTACTGTCTGTAAACCATACGATACACACACGATGCACATACATTGTTATACATTATCAAATCAATCCTAAGAAATTTATTTATATATTTATTAATTAACAAATTAAGCATATCGGTTGGAATTGATTGGTTGACACAAAAAATTATGACACAAAGAAAAATAACAATAACGAAAATTACGAAATGGAAAAACTGACGCTTCGCGATACGGCTTTAAGAGAAACAAATCGATTTATTTATTTATTTAAAATAAAATGCTAAAAATTAATAACAGTGTAGAACAGAGCTTCACATATTCACATATATTAATACAAACGATGGTTTATGTACAGTTTTTCTATATTAAAATAAAATGTTCTACGTGACTATTTCTTATTTTGATATTTCCAATCATACAGAACATATTCAAACACAACAAAAAATCACTTATTATCGAATTTTATTTATCCCGTTTATAAATCTGTACTTTTACAGGCGAAAAGTTATAACATTTTATTGCTTACAAAAAACATTTTTTAATTATTACAACTATAATATTATAAGGATAGCTTATGTAAAATTATATAAAATGTCAGCTATAACTTTTTAAGACCGCGTAAGTAATAATTAGTTATTTGCTCAAAAATCTGAATTTTAAATGTTTATGAAAAAAAAAATTCTTCGAACTTCTAAATATATTTTATTAGTCTTTTTAATATACATAAATAATTATCAGAAATGCTCTTCTAAAAAGCCTCCGTTCAACGTTCATAAATTAATGAAATAATTAATGATCTAGAATTCATTATTTATAGATCACAATTTAGAATTATCAGAATGTATGTTAATTAAAACGCATTATAGATTCCTCACGGAACGTTTAACACTTTACAAAATCGATTTAAGAAGAGTAGTATTATGCTTTTGTAGATACAGCTGCAATAGTTTTTAACATGCTTTCAGATAGTAGACAATCATTTATATTTAAATTAGAGTTGAAAACTAATCGTACGAATAATGGAAAATTACTTCATGGTTTTTTTTCCAAGCGTACATCGTGATAAAACGATATGTGAGATATAATTAGAAGTATTCGCGTCCTTTTTAAATTAACGCGTACAGCATAAAGTCGATATTGTGGGATTAAGAAATTATATGAGTTATATGGCAATTCTTTGTTTAGTAAAATTTAAACATTCGATATAAATATAAATTTAATATTAATCACACTTTTGCTAATTCTTTGTATTCACTTATTGTGGATTTTTTTTTAACAAAACAATTTTTTTTTAAGTAAAAACAATGATTATATTTATATAGAATATCTTAAACAATTGGTCTGAAATAGCTAAATTTTTAAAGTCTTATTTTATCAAAAATTTACGATAAACAATAAAGAAGCTTGAGTACTACATATTTAAAATTATTAAACTAAAAAGTTTATGTTAATGCTTAGTGCATTTATCCGTTCATATAACGACCTAAAAGTATCTCCAATACTTGCAAGGATACTTCAATATTCGTTTATGTTATATGTATGTCGAATTCGATATTAGATATTTAAAAAAATGCGGACATCAATTTCACTAATTAAACAAAGATAACTGAGATGTAAAGGCGTTATTTCAGAGTGTCTAAGAAAGGAAGTCGGCATATTAATTTATGAAATTGAACAAGGGCGAGATATCAATATGATAATTTAAAAGAAACGTTTATTCAGAAAATATTTTACATATGTTAATTTAACTTATTAAATATAAATATAATTATTTTAAAAGTTCCACGCTGCTCAACGAATTAGAGAAAGATAATTTAAACGTAAAGCATTATTTCTACGATATAAAGTGTTATTGTTACTATTGAAGTTATGAAATTAAACTTATATATATATATATATATATATATATATATATATACACATATACATGTGTGTGTGTGTGTGTGTGTGTGTGTGTGTGTGTGTGTGTGTGTGTGTGTGTGTGTGTGTGTGTGTGTGTGTGTGTGTGTGTGTGTGTGTGTGTGTGTGTGTGTGTGTGTGATGTATAGAAAATTGCTTTAAACTAATTACACTCAAATGGCAAAGTAAATGTAATTAATTTATTAACATTTTTAGGATTAACAACTTATTATTGATTCAGCAAAAAAGTATAACGGCTCCATTAAAAAAAAATTATATATACATATGTACATTGCATAATTAAAGATTGTATAATTAAAGATTGAAATATTACGTAAAGCCTATATACTGTCTGTATATAATGAAAATATGCAAATTAGCCATAATTTCATAATACTAAAAGTTCTTTATCGATTTTTAACCAAATAAGCATGACTTGCTTAAAATTAAAAATTCAATCTTATGACGGAAGGTAAAGAAGCAGCGCGTGCACGGAGCTTTGTTAAAAAAAAAAAACGAAATCTTAAGATACTTAATACTTGACTGAAAGTTTCATTCAGTGGTTGGCCATTACCTTTTCTCGTCATTTGCCAATCGGTTCGTTCTTATATATAAACAAGCTATAGTAGCACGCAGGTATAATAGTTTTAAACATATATGTAAAGATAGAATTTGTTGCGTTTATACATAAAAAACAATTGTCAGAAGGGGGAGGGGGAGAGTTCATTCGCGATTGTCTATATGTCTGCTGGACAGAATGGTTGGAAAGAGCCGCCAATAAATTATAGATGACATAGACGGCTGGCAGGCACTCGTAATTAGGCCAGCGTCTAATATATCAAAGGCTCATACAACTTAATATAGCGCTCCCTGCCTGCTCGCTCTCTCATTGTGCATTGGAGCCGTCTCCGACACTTGTTTTATTCGAGTACGAGAAAAAGTTTAAAGTCTTAAAGGCTTGCTTGATTTACGATGAAAAGACACGTCTATACCGTACTTAATTGAAATCATTGGAAGTTCAAATCGATGTTAAGAAACCAAGGGACGGTTATAGAGAAATTTATTTTAAAAATAAAATTTTTTTTATTATCTCTCTATAAACACGATACTTTATTTATTAAAAAAGTTGGCTAACTCTTCAGTCTTTAAGGGCACGTTCATAACCAATTGTTCATAATTTGAAAATTTTCATTTTAATTAAACACAGATAAAGCGTAATAAATTAATAATTTTTCATACTACGTTGAAGAGACGTCCCTTCGTTACGAACAAATATATCTTGACTTGTGCCTTAAGGGGTGTGTTCTTAAGGGGTCACGTCACTGTAACGACCTTAGAAACTTAGAAAGGTATATTTTGGGATTTTCTTTGGTACCGCAATAAAATGATCGATCGAACGTCTGTAAATAGTGATTTTTATTACTGTTAAATGGACAAAAGAAATATTTTTCTCTTTCGATACGATTTAAGAGAAAACAACGACGACACGAAGCATTTCTCCATTTGAGCTCTTCTTTTTTCAAGAGCCACTCCTCCAATATTCAATCTGGATTAAAAAGAAAAATAAAAGTCCTATCAATTCAATAGATTAATAGTAGATGACTGTCTGGTATATCAAGCTAACATTAAACTTACTGTCGTACGTCGAAAATAAAATCACCAAATGCGTTCGAGGTATACGCCTAAAAGACTTTGAGACGTAACTGAAATCGTTCATATTAAGACGTTAATGTCGGCTTCCATCTTTTGATACGTTAATTTTAACATCTAAATTTAATTTAAACACCTTAGGTACTTTTTGTTCGATTTTTTTTTGACAATTTTACCTTAAATCATTTACACAAGTTATATGAAATAAATTTAACGTGTATATGTCACTTTTCCTACTAATTGCCATTTGTTTATAATTCGCGTAATTTTGTTTCAAGAATTCGTCGTATTGAATAATGAGAAGAAGACCATAATTATAGTCGCAATATCCGACGTGTCGTCGAACTACACAAGTTAACTACACAAGTTATTCTACATTTTTTAATTTTGCCCTCGTTTACTTTAATATTTGATTTAAATTTTTTATTAATGAAAGGCCACAATTTCTAATATTATGTTTTTTCCAAACTGTTTTACATTCATCAAAATATTTTTGCAGAAAGGAATAGTAATTACATTTTTTTTTGTTTTTCATTATCTATATTTCATTATCTGTATTTGATTTAAAAAATTTTCTATAATACAATTAGTCGCGAATTTCGTTGCATAAGAATTGTTAGGTAACTTTTTTTAACAATCTTAAAGTTAATTTCTGCGAAATATTTTTATTGAAAAAAATCAAGGCTTCATCTCGATATTAAAAATTACATAATTTCTTTAATAACGCAAGATAGTTGGAAATTTTTTAATCCGCCCCCTATCACTTCAATAAACTATTCATTACCATTAATTGAAAAATGAGAAACGAGATAGAAACCATTATTATGCAGGAACCAAAGAAACTGCCGTATTTAATTAAAAAATTGATAAAAATCTAGATCGATAGTAATCAAAATCAATAGAAAGGCAGAACAATAATTGCAGATAAAGAACCGATTGACGTTGCAGAATAACTGAAAATTAAACGAATAATTAAATGGTAATCCTTAACCTACAAGTTAAAATCCACATTGACAATTGAAATAATTCATTCTGCTAAAGAAGATTAAAAGTTGCTCTTCTGCGGTCAATGTAAAAGAGTCTTTTTAGTTGTGGCCCAATGTCGAACGATAAAATTGTCACTTGGAAAATTATGTTTCATCCACGCCCTCAACGTGCGATAAGCAACATAAGACAATGAGCAAGAAGAATGCATTGCTGTTTCGTATTAAGACAATCATATGCATAATATACACTGAATTTACATGTTTTGGAAAAAGTTCCATTACGATTGAAAATTTCCTTTAAAAGGTTAAATTTTTTTCCATTTTTTCAAAGATAAGTCGATACTGATATCTCGGAATTTGATTTTAAACATAATAATTATTATTGCTTACTGAAGGTTAACGCCATATACATGGAATTCAGATAACTTTTTCTGTATAAAATATATAATAAAATAAAATAATCAATGTAATCATGATAGAAGTATATAAAATCCTAGCTCATTCGGCGATTGTCAGTACTATAAAAAAACGGTCCTTTTATAATTTTTCTGTTCATCTCGTAATCATTATTACTACGAAATTTGAGATGAACAATAGATTTTGGTACACAACAATGCTTTAAGAACAATAATTTACACATATTTGAATAATAAAATGTCTAATTGATCTTTTTTTTTTTAATACTCTGTACATAATTGATAAAACTTATTTTTCAGTCTTAATTACATGTAACTAGTATGCTAAGAAATTTATAAATTCATTAATTTGATAAATAAAATTCTTTATTTCTATCAATCGAACCACGAAAAAAAAGAAGGTTAAATATAAAATTATAGATAAAGCGTTAGATTAAACTTCGTATAAAAAGAATAGTTTCATATTCATGTACCAGTGGCGATAAGGCCTTCTGAAATAAAAATATAAGCTATTGGTAAGTATTAAAAAAAATTTACATATTTATTTACTGAACGAGAACTATTTTTTTATTTTATGTTAATAATTAATATTATTTTTGTACATTTTGCTTCTTACACGATACACGAATCTGATGTGTCTCACTGCGTGAACTTTTACAGTTCGCTCATCATTTATTCCCGATCGTTAGTATTTCTAATTTTTTGTTCTTTATTTTAAGGCACATTCTGTTTCTATCCATCTCCTTCTTTGCAAACAGTCCGCTGGTCTAGCCGTTCAAGGCTTCATTTTATTTATTTTTCATATAAACACCGGACATATCTTCAAGGACGAAATAAATATATTTACATTATCCCCCGACAAATCATAATTATTTTATTTGTATATATTTTTCTTTTTCAATCGAACCATATAAGATACAACGATCAATTCGATGCTTCATTATTATTCTGATCCTACTTTTTGGAATTAGATGTTATTTGAATGAAATTATCATATCGGTATAGTTAAGGTGAGCTAATAAAAATTCTAATGACTACTTGCGCTCAAATCGATCCCCGCCCCTATTATCCTTATTAAATAAATCGATACAAATTCTTGTTACTTTTCAACGGAATTTAAGGTAGTATGGGAGGAATTTTGTTTTCTGTTAAAGAAAAAAATCCTGTAGTTTTGTAATAAGCGATATTTGTGTACTTCGCACGTGTGATGAAATTTTTAGAATGGTCGTCGGTAACGATTAAGTGACATCAGGTAATTAAAAGTTCAAATTTCCATACAAAAATTAAAGAAATATTTACGTCTCATTAAATTTTATAAACGACTGTTCTTTCTATAGTTCTGAAAATTTCGTTGTGAATAATAGCTATTGAAAGTAACATTGCTTTGCATTATGAGTAATTCAAAAAGAAACAGAAGATCGTCACACGACTCGTAAATTATTATCATAATAGATAGAAATTATTTCAAAATACTAAAAATTTACTTTTAAGTCACTATGAATCTCTTCTAAATCTAATACCTGAGAAAAATATTTAAATTTGTGATTTCTTGCAAATATGTTTTAAGATTCAAAAATTGAGTGATAAACGAGTGTGCCTGCTACGAAGATGAGGTTATATTTTATTTGAACTGACTTGCATAGTTTGAAAGTTTTTTCTACTTTGAATTAGACTTTCATTAAGAACGACTGGGGGCAGTTACTATAACTTATACTCTATATTGTCTGTATAGATTTCAGAGTGATTAAGATATCTTGTATGAAATATCTCTTATGCTTAAATATTCATTAGTTAGTTCCGAAATTGGAAATAGAAAAGTCAACACACTGGAAATGACTTTTGTATAGTAATTTATCCCGAAAACATTACTTTTAATCTCAGAAACTATAAAAAAAGTTCATTTTTTTAACAAAATAGTTAAAACATTACTTGTTTAACAAGATTGTTGAATTTAATTGAATTTTAATTTTTTGATAGAAAACTTCTTCATATACAAATGGGGACAATATCTTTCATAGCTTAGATTCGAGAATTAATGAATTAATTATTTTTATCTTTCTCTTTCTATTGTCTATTGAACAACAGAATGCTTGGAAAATAAATTATTGTTATTCTATATTCTATTCGATCTCTGATGTCATGTCTGTTTCTGTACTCAACCTGTGCCGTTCTTTTCTACTCTGTTTTTATAAAGGTTTCATTGTAAATCAATCTTAATCAGACGATTGCCTTTCGTTACTAAATCTACTCCGTTATTTTTATTTACTCCAAAAACAAACTATTATTTTTCATAAATTTTGTTTTTTTTTTATGCAAAAAGCCTTTATTCTATTACCGACATGGCTATCTGTTTTTATCCATACATTCTGTACAAATTCCAAACAAATATTATCTGCAGTTTTAAAAAAAAGATTACAAGTACAGGATAATGGGTAAAAATAGATCATATATAATATTAAAGTCTGTAAGACCAATAAAAATATTTATTAATTGAAAAAAAGGATAAAACAAATTGCGCTGATTTATGATAAACATTCTTTACTTTTCCAAATGTATTCTTTCTATATGACACGTTTATTAATAAATCGTTGCATAAATTTATTTTAATTAACGTTATTCAAAGAATATATACACACATGATATAAATACTTTATTATTTTTACATCCTTGAAACATTGTGCTCCATAAATAAGTTTTTAACCCACACAAAGCGCTCAAACCTCTCTCACAGGACGGAGTAGAATATGCCTTAAGTAATATCACTTGACTAAATACTTTTAAACCAATAAAGTAAAAACCAAAAATATATGAATCATTATGTTATATATCTTAGGTATCATTTATCGTATCATAGAATATTTACTTCTAAAGTCTTATAGATTAGCTTCTGAATGCACGGAGTTTTAATTGCAAAAAATCGGAGTGTATTTAACTACGTCGATTATCATTAGAAATAAAAGTATATTTTCAAGATTTATGAGATCAGTGATACATTCTTGATGTGACCAACCTTACACAATATAGTTGTTTATTCATTGAAATAGCATATAATTCATCACACATTTCATATATTCTTTTTATAATAATCTTTTAATAATAAGCTTTTACTGTTAATTTTATTCGTTTGCTTTACCTACTCCATAGATAGTTTCATATATTTTTTTGACATATATGCTTTGTTTAATGATACTAATTGAAAAAAAAATTTGGCATAAACAAGAATAATATTACGCGTTGTTCATTTTATAGCGAAATCAGATGAAGTTATATGATATTTCTTAAGATACTCAAGGTCATCTATGATTGCGTAGATTTCAACGGTAAAAACTTAGTCAAAAATTGATCAAATATTTTGAAACTTTATATAGATATACTTTGGGATAATATCAATGTGTATATATAGTATATTTTATGTCTTTTATTGAGGGTGTCCTATAAAAGAGTTGGAGTATCTTGACATCCTCCACACTCACGGTTGTTGCGCCCCTAGTTCTTAGGATACATATTTTTCGCTGCATGCATATATCAATAATCCATCTATATAATAATAAAATCTTTAAGATTAATTTAACATTATGTCTAATGCAGATTGAAAGAACGAAGCAACGATAGCATTCACAAAATGAAAACCAAAATTCAGTTGGCTCTTATTCTACTCACGGTCACAGACGTACTTTCAGACACCGATTATTGCGCTTTAAAATCTTGTCCAAATGAATCTCATACATTGTGCATGTATGAGGTAAGTTTCACATTTGAACTTTATATAACCAAACGATAGAAGAATAGTAAAAAAAAAAGAAAGAATTTCATTCTAATCAAGAATATTGACTTACAGTTTTATTTCTCATTTTTAATAAATAAAAAGTAGATTCAAATTAAATCAATTCATGTATCTTAAAGCAAGCTGGAATATCACATAATTGTGGGAGAACTATAGATTTCCATTTGGGACGAGATCATATAAATACTATCGTCAAAAAGCATGATAAGATGGCTAGGACACCATTGCACGTGCGTACACCACAACACTCTGGAGAGTCAGATAAGTTCGTAAGTCATTTTTATCGTTATTTTTATTAACTTTTATTATCGAAAATATTTTCATACTGTTATATTTCCTTTCTACTATATTTTACAAATTTCATTCAACTTCGCTTCAAAATTATTTCATTTATTTATTTTTTGTTATATAATAACTGTAACAATTTGTGAAATAATTTGTAGCAATGGGATACAGAACTTGCAATCATTGCTCAAAGGTGGGCTGAACAATGTGAAAAAGGATCCGACACCTGTAGACATGTGGGTAAGAATTTAAAATAATATAGCCATTATGGTCTATAGTTTACTGCTGTTGCTTACAATTCGACCTAATTCGACCTACATGAAAATTTGTCCAGTCAAACCTCATTGCTTTATTTTAATTTATTCCCATTGTATTTGTTTTTTGTGTAATTTATATCGTTTTTCAATTTATTTAGAACGATTCAACGTTACCCAACGAATTGGTAAGCATGAGCTTTTTAAGGACGAGGGCGTCCCGTCAATAGGTACGATCATTGACAATTGGCATCTTGAAGACCTTGAATATAGTTTACAAACTCTTCGCTTGGGAAGGTTATTATTATACTCCCTAATCAATTTACATTATTAATTCTAAGAAATTCAAGTTATTAATTCAATGTTCAATCAACAGATTTCATCATACGTGGACATGGAGATATACTCGATACATTGGCTGTGGCGCAATAAAAAAAGTTAGAGGAGATCTTGTTAAATTATGGTTGGTGTGTAATTATGCACCAGTATAATTAATTATGAATACCAAATCTTGATACCATTCGTCTGTGAAATTTTAAAATATTGTAATTAATTTTATTTTTATAATGTTTTTAAAATATCGGTCAAATTGCCGTAATTTGATTATATTAATAATATAAATAAAAATAACTAATAAAAATAAAATTTTTATAACAAACACCTATTTATGTTATGCATCTTTATTTTATATTCTAATAGACGATTGAAATAATACCAAAACGAAACAAAAGAACTTATAATTTATTATTACCATATTATGGGAATGCTATCTCTTATTATCAGAGTATAAAAATTTTTATTAAAACAAAAAAAACCTTTTCAAATATATTATATCTGTTAAAAAGATATAGTTCTATATTATCCAATTGGAGCACGTTCATTTAGCCTAATCAATAAATGCATTATTAGATTATTTTTTGTTATAACAATGTTAATAGACACATCAATATATTGCAAATCATGTTATCGACATATATGTAACTGCCAAAAAAAGAATAAATAATAATTTAATTGTCCTTGCAGCAATTATATAGTATATCGGCTAAGTATGGAAGCACTACCACAAGTAAGTTAAATTTGCAACATTATTAATTCATATTATTAAACAAGTATTAATTCGGTTAATCCCCGGACAATTTATATAAAAAAATTATACTTACATGCTTTCATACTATATAAGAACTACAAATTTATATGAGAGTAAGTGCAAAAAATGAAAAAAATTAAGATAAACTCGAAATATTAACTAGATAGCAAAATAAGAAATAAATTTAGAGAGAGGAAAAACAATCTCAAAAAAATTATTAAGGATCTTACGATACATCAGTGACTATTAATAGAGAAAAGGTAAATATCTTAGATTTTAAATATTCTATTTTGAATATAATTGCTATATATATCTATATATAGCTATATATAACTCTATATATCGTCTTAGACATATTAATAACATCTTTTACTTAAATGCAAATTTTCATACTTCGGTATTTTTATGATCGGTGACTAGAAATAGATAACAGTTTGCATTAAGGTTTTTAATACAAATTTTCAAAGTTTAGAGTTACCATACGAGAAGTATTTATGTATATACTGTGATTAAGCTTCTAAGGTGAATTATTGATGTGCTTCTTGAACGATGCGAGGAGAGCTCAGGAGCGATTTTTTGTCTTTAAGGATGTTGTCGATGGTTTATCTAGACCTGAGATGAGGTATCTTTCAGATGGCTTATGTCGACGTATTCGCATCAACATTTTGACTTCCTTCCAATTTGAGGAAGTCAAGAATAGAAGTAATCGTCAACGTTACCTTCGTGACTTTATGTTCCCGTGATAATAATACCCTTACTTCAAGGTTGAAATCCCCTGTTTTCAAAATTTTGCTTCCATCCTTAGCCAACTCGTTAATTCTACACTTTCATAGATAAAGGTCTTTATTTATAAACAATTAATTTTTATTTGAAGAGTAAAGCAACTATGAAAGTTCATTTTTCGATCTTAGAAATCATATTGATGATCATTTTCTTCACATTATTGCGAATATATACAGAGATTATCTCAGTCAGATACTGCTCATACATAAGCTTAATTTTCTTAAGTAGCTCTCTTCTCAATCGCTTGTTATTTAAGGCGTTTACATACTTGAAAATGAACCAGCGTTAATTATTTAAGCAGTGGAATCGTTTGGTACAAAGCCTGGACTCTATTTTATCTCGTTGCATTATTGCATGTCCACATTCATCAAATTACCACTTTGTCAGTTAAAACTTAGATACTGTAAGCTCCCTTTGGAACTATCTTCAATATAGAAGACCATAATTCGTCACTGTTCTAGATACAGGTTACTTGTTAAGTACCGGAAGAGCTGTCTTTTCTAATTCTCCATTTGTAGTACTTACACGGAGACATGCGTTTTGATGATATCCATTGATGATCCATATAATTGTTTAGAATCATGGGATGATGCAACATGTAGTGGATTTAGGATCTGTAACGTCGCACCTAGAATAATCTCCGGCTGCTGTACCAAGGCTATGTCTAAGTTTAATTCTTCTCACCTGCCACTGTTATATAATCTACAGTGGTGGACTTATGCTGTAGATTAAGACGAACTTTTTACTAGAAGTTTGTACATTTAAAAGAAATATTTACTACATATTTACGAATTATCCGAATAATATCTACTGAACTTCTGATCAGAAACATCTAGTGAAAATTTACATTTATTTGAACTACATATAGAAAATTGAACAATTTTTAAGTTATTTTAAGTATTTTTTTAACAATATACAATCAAATAAACAAAATTGATATATATTTATATTTAAAGGTGGTATTATTAAAAAATCTATATTTCATAATAGATTTTTAATAATAGTACTATTTTCAATTTCATACGCCTTTATAGTAAATAATTTTAATAAAAATATATTAAATTTAAGTCAGATATACTAAGATATTTCTTTTAGTTAAGTAAATGTCAAATTATATAATGTAAGAATCATTAATCGGAAAACGATAGATACATATCCGAATATATTGAAGCAGTTGAGAAGTTGTTTTTAAAGACGATAATTTGAACCTAATTAGTTATTTAAAACGGTTGCATGCTGTGCTAATTAGGAAGATAAAAACATAAAAGATAAAGTATACTTTCTATACACGTTGTCACGTAAGTACTGCTGTGTGTAAAAATTTTATTTTTCAATAAGTTTTTTTTAATTTATCTTTGGGTATTTTAAGGATAGGTCGTAGATTACTCTTAAAATAACAATGAACGCGGTTTAATGAAAAATTGTTTAAATTGAAGGTTTTATAAATAATACAATTCAATATTAAATACGAATATTAACAGAACTAATGACTAATATAATTGTAATAGTAGATAGGCTGATCTTATTTGGGATCATTGCAATAGAATCTGAAATATAAAAATAAAATTTGCGATGCAAAAAGTGTCGGTTAAAGGGTAAGTCACATTGCCCTCGACCAATAAAATTAATTTGGATTTATATATTTCATATAAAAATTCTATAGGGTGATTCTAGATAAGGGTAATCTGTCTGCTAATATAATTATATTAATTTATAAAACAGACCATAAGACCGATAAAGATATTTATGTTTTGATTTATAGCAGTCGATTCAGTAGAATTTTTAACTTTAAAGAAGTACTTATATCTAGTACTTCTGTGTACAGCAATGATTTCAATACTGTTTCAATAAAAATAGCCAAAAAGTATTTCTTTCACACTAAAACTTACAGTACATCATAAGAAAAATATTTTTTCTTTAGATTGATAAGTATTAGAACAGAAGATTTCGTTTTTATTATTATACTAAGAAGTAGTCGTTGGGACAGCCATTAAAAGTATCGGTTTGTTTACTACTGTTAAACACCGGAATTTACTTACCAGGTCGAGACTGCTCGACCTCCAGAATTGGTTTTCCGCCAACCGAATGTTTTTCAAGACACTTTACAAGCAGCGCGATGTACATATTTTGTAACATGTTACAATGATAAAGAATACAATTAATAAATAAATAATGATTTTTATAATATAAAAATATGTAACTGGTCTATTTCACTTTTTTTACCCTATATAATCGTTCAAACTTGTTTTCGAGCCTTAATCACGTGTATCTAACATGATTTAATGTTATAAATTCAACTTAATAAATCAATTTTTTAAATCTATCCATCAGCGTATCAATAATACAACTTTATAAAACTATTGTAGATAAAATACAAGATTAAATTTGGTATAAAAGAAACTTAGATTTATGTATCCATGTATTAGAAAGAAATTCTAAAATATAACTATATCTGTAACGGTAAGTCTGAATAACAAATACTGATATTGATTATGTTGATTATATTGACTATCATTTTCATTTATTCATCAAAGGACCATTTGATTTTGAAATTACTATACTTTAAATTAATATTATTTTTCTTATTTTCTTTTTTACTTCACTCGTCTATTTATGTCGATTTATATTGCGCATTCTTTGCCTTCATTTTGTTTTGCCCCCTAAGGAGTAAAGAAAAGCAAAAAAAAATTGAAAATAGAAAGAAATCCTTGTGTTTAAAATGTCATGATACGCATTTAGCGTAATTTTTATTGATTTAAATACTTCTTTTCCATATGAATATTTAAATTAATGCATTTTTAGCAAATTTGCATAGATTATTAATAATAAGGAAACATAATCTGTTAATAGTTATATAAAGAAATTATTCTTTTTTCGAATAAGTAAAACTTGATTGAAACAATTGCAAAGTCTAGTTATTGAGGACGAACTCATGTTTTTCGTAATTCGAGAAGACAACATACGACAGTTTACATATCAAAACAACAAAAGACTATTGTGTACATATTTATATTTGTTCAGAATTTTTTGAAAATGATTTTTCTACTTAAATAAGCTATCTAATTAAAGATGTAAAAAATGATGAAATATCACTTATTAATAAAATTTCGAAATCAAAATAATATTCCTTCAAGTTAAAATCTAATTTCACAGAGTATTTAAAACAGAGTTTTAACTGAATTGATTGATAAACTTCTAGTTCATATTTGTTCTGATGCACGAGGTCGAGCGCGAATTTCTACGAAATAACTTTGGGGGAATTTAATTATACGGCCTTTAGAAAAACAATATCGTATAATAAATTAAATGTAAATAAAATCTTTCTAAGACTTTTTACATTTATGGTACATTCCGTATCTGTCATAAAGTGAGAGATTTAGTTCATAATGTTTTTCTGTTGATGAATAAATTACGTGTACTTTTCATTTTTGACCACGCCTTATCTCCGTAAGTTAGCAATAAAATTGAGGTAACAATAATTTAAAACAATCATTAAGAATCGATTTGAAAGGATTGTTTAATGTTCTGATAATATAATAAATTATCTTAAAATAAAGAATGATTGATACTATCTTAAATTTTATTAAAGTGTATTTGATTTTATTCTAACTTTCTTCATTTTCCAAATACTAAGAACAAAAAAATCTTTAATTTTTGCAAAACTGGAGAAACAGTTCGAACTGTTTCTCCATTTCGGCTCACCCGCGACCGAGCAGTTGTTACACAATTATGCGTAAACTCGTGAAGATTAAATTTCAAATTTCAGACCTTTCGCTAATAGTTTAAAAAATCACTGGACATGCCCGTAATCTTTTAGCCGGTTGATTAGGATGAATTAATGAGATTCAATGCGACTTCTTATAATTATTTCAGTTAATTGTAGCATTTTTATACGTACTTTTTGATAATCAAGATATACTTTATATCTCTCAAACAAGTGCGGAAACGTGAGTACATTTCAATTTGAAATAGCTTAAACTTTATTCTGTGAGAATTTTAGCAAATTGAACTAGAGAAACTTTTGCATCAAAACTGAAGTCCGATCGGAGATACATATTTATCCTTAACTTAAGTATTAGGTATAGTTGATGATATATTGATATAGTTAATTATTTTGTTATAATCATCACACTAAGGAAAAAATATCTGTTATCAAGTAAATATTTTGTTGTTTTGTATCAAATAAACTATTTTCTTAAATTGAGAAAATATCTTCTTAAATCAAGGAAGTATTTACTTAATGCAAGAAGAATTTACTTAAATCAAACCACGTACTCTTAAATCTAGTGAATATTTTTTTCATTTAAAAAAATTATTTACTTGGTACAAGACAAGTAAATATTTACTTGATATCGGAAAATATTTTTTTCAGTGCATTGTTGCTGTAAAATTCTTCTCCTAACTTATTCATTACCTTTCTATGGCCCAACAATCATGATTTAAAAAGATAATAAATAAATAAATAATTAAATATATATATATATATATATATATATATATATATATATATATATATAATAAAGATAAATTGGTCAATGGGAAAAAGAATAAAATGCACATATTTTAATGGCACATAAAATTAATTTAATAGCAAATCGTATTTTAAATTTATAGAAAGACCAATCGAAATGAAAATTCTTCTGGCGTTTATTCTTCACGTTGCAATAGTTGTACTTGCCGAGAACGATTACTGCGATCTACCAACGTGTCCAGACGGATCTCACACTCTCTGCCAATTTCAAGTAAGTCTGCAATATATTGCCCCGTATTAAATGATCATTATAGTAAATTAAAACGATACGTGTGTACTGAAGGAGCCTAATAAACTAGCAGACAAATGTGGAACAACAGTACCATTTGAAATTGGAGAGGATGAAATAGCTACTATTCTCATATTGCATAATGATTTAGCCAATTCGGGAGCAGGTATAAGAGACGTTCGTAGAACATTAGGTGGCTATCTTAGGCCACTTCTTGTAAGTATTTACTACTATTATGTTAAATAGATTTAATGCATATTTTCCTCTGCGAGATTCTTTTTAAATTGTCTGCAGCATTCTTTATGATTATATTAAACTTCATTCAACTATACTTAATTGAGTGCTTTAAAAATATCATGTAATGTTAGATGTTTTGTAGATATGTTTTTTAGTTCTTTATATATGACTATAATTATATAATTCTTATAAATTATATAATATAATTCTTTATAATATAACTATATTACTTTTTTAAGGTATGGGATGAAGAGCTCGCAATGATTGCTCAAAGGTGGGCTAATCAATGTAAAAAACACGTTGATGACTGCAGAAATGTTGGTAAATACACAAATAAAACAACGCTTTGTCATACAAACTGTTTTTGTTATTTATGATCTGAGTAAAAAGCTATAGGTAATGAATTAGGAACTTTAGATGTCCACTGAAATAATTAAGGTCTTCTTTTATATTTTACTTTTTATTTTTTTAATGAATTATTTATGTAACTTATAACGGCAGAAACATTAGTTTGGGTCCTTTTTTTAATAGACTTAAATACAACATCTATGTATCCATTTTTTTTCAAATGCCTCTCTTATCCAAGGAAATGCTACAATTTAAATTTGAAATGCATACGTACATAAATTTGCTCAAACATATGCTTTAACTTAGACAGAATTTTAACTTAGACAGAACTTTAACAAGTATTAAAAATCCTTGAAATTCAACACGTAAATAAATTATGAACAATTAATACATGAAAATAACATTGACATCTTTTTTAATTTTCGGCTATAGGTACAATGGAATAATTAAAAGATTACTATAGATATTCCATTTAATTTATATTATTTGCAGGCATTAATTAATTCTTGTATATAATTGGAACAAGGATTAAATTTTTTTTTTTAATTTGGAACAATTAGAAATGTATTCCTTATTTTATGTTTCACTTATTGTTCATTCATTTTAATAAAAAGCAAAATTTTTTAGTGGCGTAACGTTTTGTAACAAGTAGATAATATATGCATAGAAAACGTAAAATTATTCAGTTAAGCACGTACGTTATCAAAATAAGAATTGCCAATTTTCTTTCAATCATGGGAGCATTGAAAATAATGGCTGTATAGTTGTTCTATTTAAATATATTACAAGATATTCTCTGATTTACAGCCAAATCCACAAATATGAACAAGTGACTTACACTTATTCGTAATTTTTAACAACAACAAAAAATTGTTTATCTTTTATCTTTTGCAGCGCGATTTAACGTGACTCAACGAATTGGCGAAGAAAAAGTTAATGATTTTGAGGGCCATCCATCATTTTCATCGATTATTTGGCAATGGTACAGCAAGGAAGTCATGAATAGTATGTCGAAGCTAAACATGGATGATCATAGGTTATTATTTCATTTGCCGATACATTGAAATCATTTACTTGCAAAAAATTTCAGTCACAATTTTAATGTTCTTATTACCGCAGTTCGCAGGAGGCAGGGCCTTCCCATTCCCGGTCTCATAGTCGAATGGTTTGGGGTAAAGCAAGGAAAATTGGTTGCGCTGGAATTCAACGAGTTAAAAGGCCAAACGTACAATTATTGTTTGTGTGCAATTACGGACCAGTATAAGAAAGTATGAATTCCAAAAACAAACAAAAATACGTAATATATCGTTATGCATATTTTAAAATAAAGTTTGAAAACTTAATCTTAATAAAGCGCCATTAAATATAAAATGATTAACCCTCGATTTCATAAAATTCCTAAAAAAATTATTTAATATAAAGAAAAAGATAATGTAGTATAGTATAGTATAAATAGGAGAAAAAAATACAAAGGTAATTTTTTTAAAAATTTAATGGATTTTTATATATATATAGCGAAAATATATATATCTAGCGATATAAAAAATATAATAATATAATAAATATAAATATATAGCGAACATATTAATTAAATAACAAATTACCGAAACATAAATAACGAGCGCTTCAACGAATAAAGAGTCTTATTTGAAGAATTTCCCATAGAAGAGTATAGGCAAAAACCAAAGCAAAGGATAAATGGCGCCATATAAAATCAATGAAGGCTATGCAATCGGTTCAATAAATTTGAATTTCTTGAAAAAGTTGATGGATGTAATATAATAACAAATTCAAAATATTGATAATAAAAAACTATTGCATGTTTGGAAAAATTAAAGAACATAATTTATTAAATTTATTTATATCCATATGTAACTGATAGTAATTAATTTAGACTCAAATAAAGAGATTCTCTTATAAGAATAAAACGAGCGAGAGTTGTGACACACCAGGTCACACTGAAGCCCCTGGCGAAAATGCAACCGGATATACAATGCATATGCGGAGATGAATTTTATGAATGTGAAAATGACAAATATGTTACACGATATTTTTAAAAATTTATGAATTTCTATACTTAAGAAATATGTGTGTGTGTATGTGTGTGTGTGTGTGTGTGTGCGTATTTTTTCATGTAAATCAAATTGAGCACGTTATATATGTACATGCTTCGATAAAAGGATTATTTACTTGTTGGAAACATTAGAAACTTATTTATTCATTTAGTTTGATGTAATAAATATTTTTAATAATCATAGAAGCTCGTTACAAAATTAAACTTGACTTTTTATTTCATTTCGATTTTATCGTTAAGAATATAACTTTTCTCGTATTGACTCATCTATGATTATACATTTGTTCTTTCATTATATTATCTTTAATTACACAAATGCTTTATATTTATTCTGCAAACTTTAACAAAATTATTGTTGATCATTGTACACCTAGCAAAAACTATTAAACTGATTGTCGAACATCTAAAAATGTATCCTTACCATTCTATAGGTATTATACCATTATACCATTCTATAGGTAATAAAGCTAAAAAATTAAATTACCAATAAATATGGAATTTCATATTATAAGAATTACATTTAAAGATCTGAATATATTCTTTTATTTGAATGTAGCAAAATTGTTCTATTGCTTGCATTGTTAAATGTTTTTTAATTAAAAATAACGTTCATCAAATTTTAATTCTAATTTCTTAGAGCATTGAAAATGTAGTTTTAAATTAATTTATCGATAAAGTTTTAATTCATCTTTATTCTAATGCTCGAGGTCGAGCTGATGATTCTAGGAATTAACTTCAGAGGAATTTAATTTACGCAGCTATTAGAAAAACAATATCGTATAATAAATTAAATGCAAATAAAATCTTTCTAAAACTTCTTACATTCATGGTACATGCTGTACCTGTTGTAAAATGATAGATCTATTTCATAATGTTTTTTCTCTTGATGAATGAAAATGTGTATGTTTGATTATTGATCACGTCTTATCTTCATAATTTAGCAATAAAGTCAGGGTAACAATCACTTCAAGCGATCATTAAGAATTAATTTAAAATGATGATTTAATTTTTTTAGTAATATAATTAATTATCTTCAAATACAGAATGATCGATACTATATCAAATTTTATGAAACGTATTTTACTTTTATTTTTGCTTTATCTTAATTCTGAAAAACTGGAGGAACAGCAACTAGTCAGAATAGAGAAATAGAAGCAAGGAATCCGGAAAAACCTTAATTCAAAATCTAAAATTAATGAGTGTTCATATCGCCGTAGCAATATAACTTCATTAAATTTTCGCTAATTACCACGGCAATCATAAAAAAGACAATATAATATATACGAAATTGCTGTGTATAAAATAGCCAATTTTCTTCTTTGAATATCTTAGTTTTTACTAGATTTATTTTCAAATATAATATTGAAACGTAGTTAAAGACGGTCTTGAGCGCCATTCATGATATTTATTGCAAATTTCGATAGAAAAAGCATCTCACTATACAGAAAGAAATGTTTAAACTCTACATAAGTCCGTCTCGTGCACCATAATTCTTGATTTCTATTGCAGTCGTGGCACTTTTTTGTTGAATTTAACTTGCATACTTTAAATATTGTCTTACAATTAAAATTACATATAAAACCATAAACGTTTTGTTACATTTACTTTTACAATAAGCGATTCGTGTAAAACGTATTATCCAGGAGATTGACAAATACTGCCAATTTCATCGCAGTAAAAACTAAAGGATTCGATTAAAAGTTGACCACTACGTACTTATAAGCAGTTGCTGTGTATTTTTGCATATGAAATCAGTCATCGTAAAATTATATGCAGTATCATGAAAATTAAATTTTAAATTACTTTTGACAACTGATCCCGACAACCCTACTTTTGCGAAGTTTGAAAAATGTTTATTGACGCAAAAAAAGTTGGCCTGTTGAGTGGCTGTAAGGATAATATTACTAATGTTTTACTGATAGCTCAAGCCTGATACTTTTGAATAATATATAATTAAATAAAGCTTTTATGCATGAAGTAATGCATACCTTGAAAAGTTTTTGTTATCAAGTAAATATTTTCTTGTTTTGTTCTTAAACTGAGAAAGTATCTTCTTAAATGAAGGAAGTATTTACTTGACGCAAGAGTCCGCTTAAATTACACCACTTTGTCTTGAATCTAGATATTTTCTCAATTTAAAAAAATAATTTACTTGATATCAGAAAATTATTTTTTCAACTTAATATCACAAATATATCTGAATTTTACTTTTTTTATATACCACGACATAATATTGAAATAATGGAGTGGGGAAACAACGCTTCATTTGCATATTTAATTTCTACTGTTAAATTTTGTCTCGTGCTGTTATATAAAATATAGTCATTTACAGACTAGATAATAACTATATTGCTGAGACAAGAATAGTCAATTATTGCTTTAACTGAGATATTGATCGTTATCCGTGTGCTTTCATTACCATTTCAAGTATAAAGAATCCATAAGTTTAAGATTGCAAAGTAAGATTTTCGCTTTTCTGATAGGTAAAAGTAAGAAAGTTACTTACAAAGTTGTTTTCATCAAGTAACCTTCATACTTAGTAGTTGATCCAAATTATATTCTAAATTTCTTTAAGAATCAATCGTTCATCAAGAAAATATGTAATTATTATGAAAAAAATTAAAATAAACAGAGATAATTTGAACTCTAAATATATTCGAACCATCTGTTACGTACATATTTAAAAGCTGATTGAAGGTATAAACGCTGTACAAGTTAAATATTTATCATTTCATACTAATAATTAAAGTTCAATATCTATCTACAATAATAATTATTCTATACTTCTAACTAATTTAGTAATATAATACTTTGGAAAAACATAATCATAATATAACTTATAAATCTTCTATAAACAATCTTCTATACCTGCAGATTAAATAAAAAAAATTTCTGAAATGTATCCATTAGAAACTATAAATACTAGAAAAATGTTTATGTCTATGGAAAAAGTGCGATATCCTTATTATATTTTAAAAACCATATTCCGATTATATATGTACTTTTTAATTCTATACCTTCATTTGACCTTGCTATTTAGGCCCCGATCACCTATTTATTTTTTACCTGCAAAGTTTAAAATAGTCAATAAATTAATTTTCTCCATTGTTATACGTTAACCACAAGTATAAATCTTAATCTACTAACATATGTAGGTTTAAATTATATGTGACGACTATGATTGTCGAATTGCACATAAAGTCTCCCGTAAGTGAATGTGAGTATTGTACCAAAGTTTACCAGTGTGGACACCTCGGTCAGACATTCATACTTTTACCTTACATATGCAGCACACAATGTTCTTACATCTGTTAAAATTTTTTAATTTAATTTCTAGTTGAAGAAGGTTTTATCGTATAGGTAAAAAGTTCTGTTATGTTGGTTCACGCTTTTCACCGCTAGATGGATTCAATTGTTGCTCCTTTCCATAACTAAAATTTAATCTTAAGTACTTATATAGCCCCAAGAATATCTTGGTGCTGTCTATCTCAGAAATTCTTATCATTGTCATATTGAGTTGTCCACGCTTATTATCTTGGACAAAATACTCATATTCACTTAAAAGTGGTTCTGTGCCATTTACCACAGTGACCACATACAATTTCACTTTATATCACTCGTTTAAGATTTACTCTTTCCGAAAATTTATTCAGAGTGAGCGACTAAATTAATTTTCGGTTGGTTTTGAACTTTGCCGAACAAAAAACATTCTTCAAAATAATCTCAATAATACTAAATTATTTTTTGATACAATATTTGTACCTTGTCTATAAAGATTTTGTAAAAAATATTCAGATAAAACATATTATCCTTTTAGGGCCAGTATAAACATGAAAAATATAGTCAGATTTATTTTGTTTATGTCATTATACTATATATATTTTTCCTTTCAAGTACTCGATAGTCATTCGATGTTTGAATAATCATGAAATTCAAAGTATTATTAAATCTTATTCCGAGTATAAATTGAATATTAACACGAAGATAAATACCGAATTCACAAAATGAAAACGATCATTCAGTTTGTGCTCATGCTACTCACAGTTATAGCTGCATTTTCAAAGATAAATTAACTGCGCTTTAGATAGCAGTCCAAATGAATCATACACAGTTTACATACCAAATAGGTCTGCAATTTTTTTTCATATTAAATGAATATAAAGTAGATTTACAGATTAAATGAAACCATGCCCATTTAAGGGATTTGGAATATAGAAGAGATGCGGAAAAATTGACGATTTTGATACGAGATGCACTGAAATAGCTGCAATTATTGAATTAAATAAGGTTTTGTGTGATGAAAAATTTACCACTGATGAATATCAGAAAGTATCAACACTTTTGGTAAATAATATTCAATATTATGCCTTCATTATAGTTCTGTACTTTTAGAAAAGTATATATCTATTGATAACACTATTTTTATGTATGGAGCGGTGAACTTACAAAAATTGCTCAAAGGTGGGTTAGTCAATGTGAAAAAGTGACTGATAAATGTAGAAATGTTGGTACGAACATAGTTCGTATAGAGTTTTATATAATCTATTGTTCTTATTTTATGATTGAGTAAAATGAATAAAACTCGCCGACTTTTCTAGTTCGTTAAATTGAACGAAAGTCTAATATCATTCCATTGAATTTTTTATTGCGAAAATATGTTTTTCAAAAGACGAAATTATTTTGTTATTATTTATAGAATTATTTACTATTACCCAATAAATAGGTTCAAATGAGGTATATATATATGAGAGTGATCCTTTAATACCATCGATTATTTTGAATTGGTTCAGTCAAAACATCCCTGTTACCTTTGAACGATTCAATTTGTAATGCCTTACATCTTTATTTCATTCAGTGATATTTATTAAATTAATAAGAGTTTATCCGAAATTTTCAATAATGAATTAAATATTTTTTTATGATTGCAGTGTAGCAGCAGAATGTGAAGCCAAAAATTGTAATGATAAAACAGTGGAAGCAAAAGTTTCCAAAATTAGTTTTGGTGCAATGCTAAAAGTTGGAGAAGTTAACAAAAAATTAATACTGTAATTGTCTGTAATTCTCATCAGATTTATCCAAATTTAAACACAAATAGATATATCAAGCTTTTGTAAAATTCAGAAATGTTTATACCTAATTCAGATTAATAACTAGCGAATTTTACAGCGCTCCTAAGTCTTCTTTAGTCGTTTCCTCTTCACTTGCCATAGTCGGGTCGGTATCCGTATGCAAGGACATTTGCTATTTAATTATGTCAGATCGAGCAAGTAGATAGACTATAGGCATTCTAGCACATAGGTATTCTAGCACAGCTGCCCCCCCCCCTTAAAAAGTGTGTTGAGCCCACAACTAGGTCATGCTAGGGACATAGCACATTTTAGACGTGAGTAGACTTTAGGTGCAGTAAAATGCTTATAGACTTTATCGTATTTTGAACAAAGTCTGAAGTATAGGGGATATCCATTCTCCTTTATGTGCTATGATCCCTATAGCAATGTCATCTACTTTTTTCTTTTTTTTTTAATAATCTATTTAAATAATCTTTTCACATGTCCACTGATGGGATTATACTGAACTATGCGGTCGTGCAAGATCAAGCAATAATCTGTAGTATTGGCTGGAAAGTTCTCTTTAGCATCAAATTCTAAACGTACATCTACAGGAGCGCTCTTTAGAGATTCATTTTATCGTGAGCAATCAATAACTATGAGAGGTTCATTATCGAGAAATTGTTTCTTTGAAAGCAGTGGTTGAGGATCCCTTGTATAGTATGTTTTTTTGGAAATTTGCATACATATCATACAGTATTGCATATTGATTATTAGGTATGTCAAGGTTTAAATTATTATATGGATAATATTGCGAATTCAAAAAAAGTCTCACGTACTAATATTGCAATGATGAAAACGACGGGCGTTTGCGCTTACTTCATATTTTTTCTTTGTCTGTAAGCCAAGAATCAGATATCATGGTTTCTCCAATTGATTGGAAGTTTTCATTATCCACACATGCTTATTGGCGCTTGGTAGAACAAGATATTCAAATAGTTCCCATGAACGATAACATATTGAAAGAGGTGCACTACCTACAGTGTATCTCTTTAAGCTACCATTTCCATGGAGTGACTTGACATGGAATGAAAAAAAACGGTTCACTAGCTGTAGCGTGATTACCATGGGATTGAATGGGATTCTGGTGATTCTTTACCATAGGCTCAAAAAAACATTGAAGATATGTTGTACAGGAGCAAAAAAATTATATGTGAAGGGGCAAGAGAAGAAAGAATGGATGACAATATGTAAATATGATTGCAAATATGTAAATATGATGAAAGTTTCATACTTTTTATTTTTTTCTTTTCATATACAGATATTCAAAAAGTTTTTCCTTAGTATTTCCATACTTTTTCATACTTTTTCATACTTTTCCATAATTTTTTTCTCTATTTTAGAAATATTATGGATATCGAACAGGTAGATTGTCCATCACTGCAGTGACTACAAAATAAAGGTCATCATGTACTTTGTGAAAATCACATATTAAGCACAAGGCGAGTACCAATGTGTGCGATTCGTAAAGTGTTAATTTTGCGTACATGGATAGAAGATTATTTCAGTGGAAAGTATGGACAGGATGAAACTGGTTAAAACTGTATTATTGTCAAAAAAATTTCTTGGAAATACGCCCCCAAAGTTTTTTGGAGGGCGAGCCCCCCCCCCAGCCCCTCCGCGATTCGTGATATTTCTGTCTGCGTCTTTGATATTTTTTTTTCTTTTTTTTTTAGAATTTTAGACTTCTTCTGTTACTTCTCTTCCGAATTGTCTTCTAACCACCTTCTTATTTCTTGCTCTAATTCTTCCGTCGACAGCTGTTATAGAATTTGGTCGTCCAATAAATATATCCCCCTTTTATTTATTTCATTTCTTTTGCAAAAAAAATATATATATAAAAAAAATTGTTATAATCCCTCCTTTACAAATTTTATATTTCTTAACTTTCAATTTATTTAAATTTAATCTTCTCCTTTATTTATCTTTTATTTATTTTCTTTCTTTATTCATCTCCTTTACTTATCATTTTATGTCTATCTATTTATTTTTCTATCAACATATTCTTCTCATTATCTAACATCTATCAACTTATCAACTTATTCTTCACATTATCTCTTCATATTCCTCTTCCTTTTTTTTTAGGCGGCAAAAAAAATTAACTCCCTCAACTAATTACTTCAGCTTAAATCACCAATTCAATTAACATTTTAAATTATTATTACATTAACAATTTTTAAATTAAATTAATTATTATTAAATTAACAACAATAGCGAGATACTAAATAATTGATAATTCATAATTAAATAGTTAAATTCTTGCCCGATTACCGCCCGACGTTGGGCGCCATTTGTAACGAGGTGATCCTCATGGACTTGACTTCTATCCATCGCGTGAACACGTCTTGCAAGACCAAGCTCGCACTGTTACGCTCACTCCACAGTCCTCGTCCTCGTTTAACTTTGCTTCCCGACTACTTTTGACTCCCGCACGCCGCACTTCCACCTTACGCACACTTCCCTTCCGAAAAATCTATTCAACTCCGAGAGGAATCAAATTTGGTTTTGGCGAAAATGGCTGTGTCATGTGGTGCTTCAGTAAAGTTCGGAAATCTTCTGAAATCTTCTTCATCTTCGATTCTCCAATCACCGTCCTTCTTCTCCGATGTGCGCCAATCCTGGGCTCTTCCGTATTCTTAATACGGTTACGACCGACATTGTTCGTCGGCAACGTTTTGTTTCATTACTTGCGTCGCGCACCAAGTTTGAATTAACCCGGGGAGTATATCTATATATATATCTCTGTCGGGTAGTTCGGTGCGGCGCCACTGCGAGCGGTGACGCTGTCGACCGCTCCTTCTCCGCGGCGGCTTCCGCCTTCTTGCTGGCCGCTACTTCCAGTGCGGCCGTCTGCTATGCGGACGGTGCACGCCGTATCTCTCCGGCTTTTACTTGCTCTTCTGTGTTTTTCAGCGTGTTCGAGCGCCCTTCCATCATTGTTGAGCTGCTGCTGCTGAGCTCGGTGTGCGTCCCTTCGTTGCGGCATTTTTCATCAGCGTGCTGCTTCCTCGTATTTGTTACGACAGCAGCCCGTGCGGTGTCCGGTATGCTGAATATAACCTGGTGCGGCCACGTTGTTTCGATCTTTCATGTTCAGCTCGCCGTGTCCGCAGGGCTTCCGGATCTTCGCCACGTATGCGTTATTCTTTAGTTTTTTCCAGATACCTTCCTTAATCTCTCTTTCTATCTTCCTTGCATGCAGTTATGTATGTTACATATCAACATAACCTCTAGTTTCCCCTGCATATCTACTCTTCTCTATCTTTCTCTCTCTATTTCTCGTTATGTGCACCTTCTTCTTGCATTTCTATCTCTCTCTCTATCTTCATCTCTCTCTTTCTCTTTAGCTGCACATCCTCGCGCATCTATATCTTTCTATTGACATATGTGCAGACGTATGCTCCTGCATGTGCACATATCTCTCTCCATCTCTTTCTCTTTATTTTTCTTTCTTATGTCTGCACTTTCCTAAGGCATGCAGTCGCTTCCAGCTGTGTGCGTACATACAGCTGGCTTCTTCTTCCACTCCTTTTCTCTCTTTACGGTGGTTATTCTTATTTTTCTTCGTACCTTACTTCCTTACTGATCCAGGAGGGCAAAGCCTGCTCGGTTCAGCAGTTATAATTAATTTAGTTTACTTATGATTACTTTTATTTTGCAGGTGTGATCGACTGCAATCCCCATTACACCTTATTTTATCTTAAAAACCATATTCTGATTGTCGGGTAAGACAACAGGATTAATTTATAATTTGAAAATATGACAAATTTATTAATAACAAAACAATATTTAACAATTTTATAATTTGAAAAGATTTACAAGCAAAGCTTCGCAGGCATGTAAAGAGCTCTTAACTCAATGCTGGCCAGCGAATGCAATGGATCGCAACTCGAAACAACACCAGAAACATGATAGCTTTGCTATGGTATTATGTTTTTTTTTTAAACAATTTTTTTTATTTGGAATTTATTATAAGTAGAGATATTTACTCATAGATTTACTCATACAGAAATGCAGATATAAAAACTGTAACGGGGCCCTTATATGTATAGGTACGGTCCTGGAACCTTCTTTTATTTGTGTAGGCCATTACAATCATTATAGGACTTACCTATCATTGATTATTTACCATTACCAAGCTTTCACTTACTTTGGCAATAAACAATTATTAAATTGTTTAAACAATCAATTATAATAGGAATGTTCTGTTTTACCTCCACTTGTCCTATAAATCTTCTTCAATTCTTGAGGGAAATTGAATAAAATAAAAAAATTTAATCACACGGCTATCAGTTAGAATCACAGTAATTGTTTATTATTAAATAATAAATAATATTAGAACTATTAATATTAAATCCAACAACTGCTGTGATTCACCGCGGAGGCAACAGGGTTCCGAATCGCCAATATCAGAATTTATTGGTTTGGATAAGAAAAATATTGATAATTTATTATAATAATTTAAATATATTTATTAACTTAAAAATGATATTATAAATAATTATTCAATTACCTAAGTACGCATATAAATACAATTTAAATTCTAATAAAATTCAAATTTCGCGCGCTTTATTTTAACCTAATACGGTCTTTAAGCGCTAGGAGTCGCTATAACTTATTATTTTATAGTTGCGCGAATATCTCTCGACTACTTATACGCGCGGACGGAATACACCGTCGCACTCACACACGTATAAGCTAATCACATTCGCGGCTGTGCTTGTGTGCGTGTACAATTCCCGCTCGAATTTGTTATAAACGCACACAAGCTAGTCTAACGGTTATTCAAATTATATTTAATAAATTACCGAGTGTAATTTTCGCATATCACATACACTCGCGTGTATCAAAATAAATCAAACATAACGCAGTTCGAAGAATTTACTTTAACGATAAATAATTCCCGCACGATTATTTATATACGCAAGTACACGCAAGAACGCAATAATTCGAATTAAATTTTCATATGCTTGATGATGTTCTAATATATTTGAACGACAGCTCACGTTGCGGGCCCGTTAATCTTCGGTCGATGATGATAGCTCTCATCTTTTATTTATTGAAGCTGATGAAAATTGCTCAATTCCAAGAGCAACAATAACAAAAAGAAATGTCCAACCACCAACAATAACAAAAACAATAACCAAAATAACGGCAACGATGTAACAGCAATAAATCGATATAATAAAACTTTAACAATTCAATATTTCAGAATACTAAAATGACAATTCGAATAGAAAAGAGAAGCGAAAAATTCCCTTTTGATTTGACTCTCGAAAATCAACTAACTGACTTTTTCCCCTCTCCCTTACCTCCAACTAGAATTCGACAGCGGCTATAATCAGCCGTCTGTCTATCTCTAGTTCAAAACGAGCGCCTATACTTGGTACCCGTTACAAAACATTCATGGAATAATATATATACTCATAGATATATTCAAATTATAATATTTAATAAATTTTAAACGGCTAAAAAACAAAGATTTTCTTTCTTTTTCCTAACTCTTATATAAAACTATACTCTTTATATAATAATTATAATCTTTTTTTTTTATTTTAAATTAGAAGCTTTTAAATTTACGTTTTGCTCACAGCCTAATTTAACACTAATATCCTTGAAGCATCTCGGTGTTCTTAATTTTGCATTCATCATCAAGGAGTTACTCCACAATACCTAATAATGTCTTAAAATATAACATGTTTCTAATATTTGGCTTGACGGCCACGATAATTCTTGTGAATTCCGTGCACATAGAGTTACGTAAACTTCAAATTGCAGTTTGATTTTATATTATTTAAATTTATATTTTTATATTATTTAACTTTATATTTTATTTTAAAAATTTTCAATAATTACATCTTAAACACCGATTATTTATCTACTTTTTGATTCTATACCTTCATTTGACATTGCTATTTGGGCCCCGATGCATCTATTTATGTTTTACCTGCAAAGCTTAAAATAATCAATAATAGTAGATTGTGACACAGGGGTGCAAAATAACCGTTGTCCAACGAGTGTATGCTTGCCGTCCGAGGGAAATGAGAGCGTCAAATTATCGGAGTCCGCAAACGTCTTTGCTCCCGTGTGTCACATACTATTTTCCCATACGAGGATATTTTTTTTTCAAAGAAATGTACAAACAATTGAACGGCAAGCTGACAGAATTAAACAATGGCAAATTTCGCCCTCCCATGAGTTATGCTTAGATAAAGCGAGCAGGTATAATATCTAAAGGTCCAGATGATACCCACTACGAAATAAGTTGCCCTAACATAAAATGTAATTGGTTGGATTTCAAAACAATATAATATTATCAGTTTTCTCTTAAGGTTATTCCTGCAATTTACTTGAATTTAATAACATTAAATTAAATGATTTCCTCTTATTTGGAAATTGATAAAGTATGTTAGGAAGAGATGTAGGATCGGGAGATGGTGTTGCAGGGGGCGAAGCCCCTGCCGTGGGTTGGGGCGCGAAGCCGCCCTTTTCTAAAAATAAATAAGACTGATCAATTGAAGCTTATAAGTTTGTTAATAATCTACTCTTAAATTAAAATTTAAAAAAATTTAATAGCATAATAAATAGAATTTAAAATGAAATCTAATTTAAAAAAAGATATCGATTATGTTTAATACTCAAAAAACATTGTAAGATTTTTTATAGTAAATTTCACATAGAATATAAATCTTACTTTATTTAACAATCTTGAACACCTAACTCAAACTGCAAAAAAAAGGTTGAGCCCGCTGTCGACTGGCGCGTAATTCTCTATACATAGTAAATGCCAGATGTTACACAGGCACGGAAAACTGAGAATCCTACCAGACTACATGGTTTCGTTCATTCACTTTTCATCCCAAGGGAGAAATAGTAAAATTCTGCTTTCTCATTGGTCGGGAAGTGGTCATAAACACTTTTCCTCCCTAGGGACGAACAGTAGTATTTTGCTCCCTCTAGACAACTAAACAAAATCGTATTTTGCGGCCTGAGTGCGGGAAATTAATTTTCTCGATCGCTATACATTAACCGCAAGTATAAATCTTAGACTAATGATATATGTAGGTCTAAATTATATGTGACCACTATGGTTGTCGAATTGCACTTAAAGTCTCCCTTAAGTGAATATGAGTATTGTATCAAAGTTTACCAGTGTGGCCTCCTCAGTAAGGACATTCGTAATCTTACCTTACATTCAAAGTATACAATATTCTTACAGCTGTTAAAATTCTCAGATTTAATTTATAGTTGAAGAAGGTCTTAGCTTATAAGTAAAAAATATGCTATTTTGGTTGACGCCTTTCACCGCTAGATGGATTCGATTGTTGCTCGTTACCATAACTAAAATTTAATCTTAAGTACTTATATAGCCCCAAAAATATCTTGGTGCTGTCTATCTCAGAAATTCTTATTATTGTCATATTGAGATTATTATTGTTATAATGTCCACGCTTATTATCTTGGACAGAATACTCATATTCACTTAAAAGTGATTATGTGTCATTTACCACGGTGACCACATACAATTTCACTTTATATCACTCGTTTGAGATTTACTCTTTCCGAAAATTCGTTCGGTATGAGCGACTAAATTAATTTTCGGTTGGTTTTGAACTTTACTGAACAAAAAACATTCTTCAAAATAATCTCAATAATACTGAATTATTTTTTGATACAATATTTGTACCTTGTCTATAAAGATTTTGTAAAAAATATTCAGATAAAACATATTATCCTTTTAGGGCCAGTATAAACATGAAAAATATAGTCAGATTTATTTTGTTTATGTCATTATACTATATATATTTTTCCTTTCAAGTACTCGATAGTCATTCGATATTTGAATAATAATTAAGTTCAAAGTATTATTGAATCTTATACCGAGTATAAATTAAATATTAACACGAAGATAAATACCGAATTCACAAATAGAAAACGATCATTCAGTTTGTGCTCATCCTGCTCACAGTTATAGCTGCATTTTGAAAGATTAATTAACTACGCCTTAGATAGTAGTCCAAATGAATCATACACAGTTTACATACACAAAATAGGTCTGCAAATTTTTTTCATATTAAATGAATATAAAGTAGATTAACAGATTAAATGAAACCATGCCCATTTAAGAGATTTGGAATATAGAAGAGATGCTGAAAAATTGAGGATTTTGATACGAGATGCACCGAAATAGCTGCAATTATTGAATTAAATAAGGTTTTGTGTGATGAAAAATTTACCACTGATGAATATCAGAAAGTATCAACACTTTTGGTAAACAATATTCAATATTATGCCTTCATTATAGTTCTGTACTTTTAGAAAAGTATATATCTATTGATAACACTATTTTTATGTATGGAGCGGTGAACTTACAAAAATTGCTCAAAAGTGCGCTAATCAATGTGAAAAAGCGACTGATAAATGTAGAAATATTGGTACGAATATAATTCGTATAGAGTTTTATATAATCTATTATTCTTATTTTATGATTGAGTAAAATGAATAAGACTCGCTGACTTTTCTAGTTCGTTAAATTGAACGAAAGTCTCATATCTTTCCATTGAATTTTTTATTACAAAAATATATGTTTTTCAAAATATGAAATTATTTTGTTTTCATTTATAGAATTATTTGCTATTACCCAATCAATAGTCTGAAATGAGGTATATATATATGAGAGTAATCCTTTAATACCATCGATTAATTTGAATTGGTTCAGTCAAAACATCCCTGTTACCTTTGAACGATTCAATTTGTAAAGCCTTACATCTTTATTTCGTTCAGTGATATTTATTAAATTAATAAGAGTTTATCCAAAATTTGCAATAATGAATTAAACATTTTTTTATGATTTCAGTGTAGCAGCAGAATGTGAAGCCAAAAATTGTAATGATAAAACAGTGGAAGCAAAAGTTTCCAAAATTAGTTTTGGTGCAATACTAAAAGTTAGAGAAGTTAACAAAAAATTAATACTTGTCTGGAATTCTCATCAGATTTATGGAAATTCAGATTAATAAATAGCGAATTTTACATCGCTCCTAACTCATCTTTCGGTGTGTCCTCTTCACTTGCTATAGTCGGCTTGGTATCGGTATGCAAGGACATTTGCTATTTAGTTAAGTCAGATCAAGCAATTGACGACGATTTTGTCTTACTTGACCTTAGTCGTTTAGTTTCTGAAATTATACACTATTAATAAAGTTTTTTCTTCTCGAGTTTAATTTTATTTATATTAAGTATAAATTAAGAATAAAAATGAGAAATTCAAAATGAAACTTAAAATTTCCGACGATGATTTTCGGGCATCCAAGATTTTAGTAAATATGTATTCTACACTACACATACTGGTTTAAATATTTATTATCGCCAGCTTGTCATTCTCGTAATAGAGAATACTTTAAGAAGGTAAATATAATAAAAATATAAAAAAACGATTTTCTTTGTTCTTCTGAAAAGTTAGGAGAGTTCGCATTAGTTCTTCTCAGATCTAGATAAGAATCGTAAGTTAGAAAATACATTCAAGAGTGATTTTTAAGCAAATGATAAAATTAAATTAGTTAAAAGAAAAAGAACTTTCCTATACGAATATATTTTATCTTTTGATAGTCTACGAGAAATACAACTACCAGCCAAACATGTCTTTTATAGTAATTAAAATTCTTACTGATGACCATTACTGATAAAGATTATAAAAATTCTCAAGTAGTGTAGCAAAATTTTGCTATTCAAACTTCTCGGTCACTGTTCACATTTCACTTTGAACACAAATGTATGGCTTTATGCTGATATATTCGAAAACTTTCGAAAGAATTGTCTCTAAGCTTTTCTTGATCCAGATATTATTATTCCACTCCTAGTATATCGTGAGGTGCCATGCTAAAGTATACAAAAATAAAATAAGAATGCTTACTGATATTGAATATGATTATATCTATCGAAAGAAAAGTATCAGAGGTAGCTTATCCAGTGTTTTGTCCAGGGAGGCTTCCAATGGCTTCAAAATATAGATGGTACAGCAAAATATAGCAGACGCTGTCCTGCAAAATATATATTAGAGGTCGATTTAGAATATCTGGAAACTATACGTAATTCACATAAAGAAACTTTTTGCGAATTCTTCAATAGATGGAGGTATTATAGGTTTTATTTACGATATGCAAAAGTTTTAATAAGTTAGAATTTTCCCTTGCACATAAGTTCCCAGTGTATCCAAATCACAAGTATCATTTAATTTGTAATGCAAGCTTACACAGTTATTTATTTCGCATATCATAATAACTATCATATGTAAATTTAAATCTAATACCAGGTGCAACTTGATTGTTGATTTATTCTGACGTAAGTTAGAAGAAACTGATGGTAATCAAGCTGCATTGTTAAACTGTACATTAATATATAATTCCAGCCCCAAACAACTCCACGATGATAGAGTATTTCATTGGTGTATGTCTCTGATTTCCGACACATTTTTCAACCAAAAATACCGTTACTTAATCTACTAGTTAATTTGGATTGCTCCAATATACATAATCTAATAATGCATTTTTTACACAATTTTAAATAGAGGTAAAATAGCTTCTCCTTTTTTCGCAATAAGCGCTACAATAATTTGTAATAATTTTTTATTTTTTATCGCACCAATTCATTTATTTGTATTATAGTCCTTTTTATGTCCATTAGATCTTGATTAAAAGTTCTAACAGTCCGTTAGTGATTTTTCAAAACAAGAATGTTTCGTCATATTTATGTTAGCTATATTGATAACAGTACAGTCAAACTCTTTTTTTATATCTACGATAATTTATATTTTGATCTTTATTAATGACTATAAAACTATGTTTACATCTTTCCAAAAATTTAAAAAATTTTTTTTTAAATTGATTGAAAGGCATGTTCAATTTACATAATCGGGATATTTATGTTTTAAATTAACTTCCTTTTTGCCAAACTAATATATAAATTTACACTATAGCGTACCAAAATATGTTGTACAGGATAGAAAGCGTGTGCGTATCACTAAGAGAAATGAAACCATCAAACATTCTTATGTTATCTCGTACAATTTAAATACATTGTCCTATTCCTCGAAGGGAATATCATCGAAAACTATAAGAGTTAGAAATCATGTTGAAATGTTATACTATAGGTTTTTGTTCGCTAAATGCAAAAATTTCATTGACAACCTCTAACGGCACTCACATGTTCTTAAGAGCTGCAACGGAACACGCCTCAGAATTAACCACAAGAATTTGTTAATGGAGATAACGTCTTCATACATCTGATAATTTTATACAGAGCTGCTGTTATCTCGTAAAATTATATTCTCGCGGAATGTAGCTCCAGGGTTGAGGTTATCCAACATAAACCAGCCGCGCGACAGTCTAGGTACGTCTGCATTGTTGAGTGACTCGATAACTTGTCTCAGATTACTGAGAGTTACGTTGCCCGTGTAAGGAATTAGAATCCTCCTGACGTTTATTTAATGGGTTCGAGCCTCTGTGCACCGGGGACACCTGCCAAGTCGACTCCCCTCCTGCTACAGTTCGTGAAGGGGGCCAGGTGGTTCTCTGCATTAGCAGTTGTCCTGTCCCTGGCGGCGACAGTTGTACAGTTGCTCGACGTCCGCGTCGACGGTGATGATCCCTTCGGATGATGGGTTCGATCAGGCAGCTTGGCAGCCCTGTAGGCGGTGCCAGCCCTCGCTCCCCTCCCTCTTTTCTTTCCGTTGCATCTCCGCTCTTCGTCCCGGTCCTCATGTGCCCGTCTTGTATCGGTCTTCCCTCCTCCTTGTTCCTGTTCCGCTGTTCTGTCCCTACCGTGATGGTTCCGTCTCGTCTACCCGTTCCTCCCTCTATGGTTCTGTCTCGCCCCTCTGTCGCCCTGTTCTGTCACCCTGTCGCTCCGTCACCCTTTCTGTCGTGATTTTCCCTTTTTCATTCTTTCCCTACCGGCTCTCCGGATTGGGGCGCCACCTCCCTCTTTCGAAACGATGTATCTGGGCTCGTGTCCCTCCGCGTTTCTCCCGTGACTCCTCCGATGGGTTTCACTCTTCGACGCGGGGTGATTGAGAATAGCGGGGATTCGAAATCCTCCACGTCGAAGTGGCGCGGGAGGGTCCGATTCATTTTGGCTTCGGCCCTTCTTCGCCACAATTCTTCGTGCTCCCTTCGTTCGTCCTGCCGTAGCACCGAAGGGCCAATGGACAGGTCCCAATCCAGATCGCCTCACATGGGCGTGTACGGGATCGGCAGGCCCAGGCGCGTGGGTCTCTCCACTTTCAGCTATTATGTCGGTTCCGCACGTGATTGAGGACCCAGCCATTGGATCTGCCGCCGCGACCGGAGCCCTCCCCCGCCGTTGACTTAGGAATAGCGCCTTTTCCCATCTGATTCTCTCCAATCTCCCCTCGCTAGACTCAGCTTTCCCCTCCTTTTTCTTCTCGTCTCTTTTCCGTCCAGATCCCGCTCCCTCACCCTCCTTCTTCTCACTCCATTCTCTCTTCCAATCCGACCCTGCTTCCTTACTCCTTTCTTTCTTCTTCCCTCCTGCCTTGATCTTCTTGCTGTCCCCGTCCCCTTCTTCCCGGGTCGCGCCTTTTCCCCATTATTCTCATACTTCTTTTCCTCTCCGACCCCTGCCCGCCCCTTTCTTTTTTCCCATTGACCTCTGCCCCCTATTCCTTGCCCTTTCCAATGAGTGGTCCGGAGGGCCCTCCGAATCCTCATCCTATGGGATATCGGCCCAATTACGCTGGTCTGGGCAGTGGACACGCAGATTCTTGACCCCTTCCCGGCGGTTTCGTCCAACTCCCTCAAGGTGTCGGTCCCCAGTTTCCCTGAGGTGTCAGCGGTCATCGATGCTCCGGTGGTTGTCTGCCTGGCTCCGTCCCTTCCTCTCGCTCACTGGTGCTTAGTGGTGTTTGCGGTGCCCGTGGTGCCTGGGATCATTCGTTACGAATACCAGACGCTCTTCCTTGTTTCTTTTCGAAGTATCGGAATCAGGCCTCCGAACGCCGGAAGCACGTGCTCAAGTTGACCCCGCTTCTGCTACCGTTTAGGCAGCACTGGGAGCTGGGTAGTGATCTGCACCATAGGCTACGGTGTTCCCAGCGGCAGCAGTAGTGGCTCTGACGATCGCATAGGCAACGCTGGCCCTTGCCTCCTTTCTCCCCTTCGATCCGCTTGTCTCGTCCGTCCGTCCCTCCCTCCATGCTTTCGTCTCGTCTCCATATTCTCCCCTTCACAATCCCGTCCCGTATTCTCGCCCACCCTTCTATGGTCCCGTCTCGTCTGCTGCGTCTCCCTCCATGTTTCCATCCTGTCTTCCCATCTCTCCTCCTCTCGTCTCACCATATCCAACTGTTGCTCCATCCTTCCTTTCACCGCACCTTTCCCTTTTCCTCCCCTTTTCCAACCAGCTCCTCGGGTTCGTGGGTTTCTTTAATTTTTCGAGTCGCCGCACCCGACCTTGGGTCCCTCCGCATCTCTCCCGTAACTCCACCGACTGGCTCCACTGTACCGCGTTAGGTCCCGAAGCATAGCTGGGACTTAAAGTTCCTCGCCTGAAAATGGCCCCGAGTGTTCGGGTTCCTCGTCGCCTTAGGTTGTTATCGCTGTTACTAATGTTAACCTTTAGACTGCCGGGATGTGAAAGAGCATATCGCCCTCAGAAAACTGGTATATAAGGTATCTTATATCAACGATTGATCATGCACAAAGTGTCGATCAGGGGGTGCGTCAAAATATTAATTTTTCGATAGGGAACGGAACTGCTAATGTTAAAAATTTCAAATTTTAAAAAAATTATTTTTTAACAGTTGTAACATATGCACTTTGGTGAGAGCTAGTTGGTGCTCCGGCTCAACGCGCCTCGGCCCCGATCGCTCAGCACGCCATCGGGTTCTTTTCACCCCACCAAAGGCTATGTTCGATTCGTTTTAACTTGCACAAACGAGTGGCTCCGACTCAACCCGCCTCGGCCCCTAGTCGCTCAACGCGCCACTAGGTTCGTTTGTGCAAGATAATTTGTTTTAAATTTTTACTGTGTGTACTATACTTTGGCCCACGCTCAACACGCCTAGGCCCTTGGTCACTCAACCCACCACCAAGTTTGTTCTAGTACACGCCGAACCCGCGAAATTCAATTCTCACTCTCGCTCAACCCGCCAGAGTTTGAATTGAAATTTTATTTAATTTATTTGCAATTTTAATTTTTTTTCTTTTCGTTGCTGGATTCGGGATCTAAATAAGTTTTAATTTATTAAATACTAAACAAATTTATTTAACATAATTTAATAAAAATGATCAACAAAATTAAATAATAATAAACTAATAAACTATCTTATTTGTCAGCCATTTGATAGCTTAGCCGCTATTCTGACACCCATTTTATCGCGCCATTATCCGCTGTAACAAAAATAAAAAATATCATAAAATATATTTATTTTATGATGTACAAAATTAAAATAATTTATTCTAACTTAAATTTAACGCTCCGCATGAGCGTAATTACAAAATTTTATTTATTATCTATTTCGTGTTCGCGTCTCGCCCCGAGTGTGCTGAGACTTGTCGCCCGCTATCGCGCCGACGACAGGTCCCCCTCGAAAAGCCAGTTTCGAGGTCGCTGGCACACTGAATTTTCGCAGTCAGTGCGGCTCTATTTGAAAATTGGGAGAGAGCGCTCGCTCTGCCCTTACCGCATTGTACCGCGCCTTAATATTAGGCAGCGCCGTCGCCGCTCGCGAGAATTCGCGAATTAATTCGTGAATTATTGCTCGCCGCTTCTCTTCGAGCCGCCTGCGGCCCGAGAGCGCTCGCTCATCCTCGCCGCTGCCGGCGCTTTATCCCCGCGCCGCGCCGCGCCATGAAGCCTTCCGCGCCCCCCCTTCGCCGCGCCGCGCCGCTCGCGACTTCGCGACTTATTTAGAATATTATAATTTCTGCGCGAGGCTATTGTCTCGTCGCACAGTAAAAAGTACTTCTTTCTTCATAATAACATTATATAAGTTAAATTTATCGATTTAGTTAACTATTTAAAGTATTTTAAAGGGTTGTTAGTAAAATTTTAGGGGTTGTTTTGAAGGTATTTCACCCCTTTAGACACGGTTTTCAAGTTTCATTTATTTTGTAATGCAACTACACATTTCCGGAGTATTTTTTGACTCTGAATCCAAGGATTAAATTATAATAAGTCCAAAAACCATCCCTAAAATAGGGTACTCATCACAAACTACCCTTTTTGTCTCGCGTCAACGATTACAAAACACCCTTCTCTTTTGAGCGCGGGCTTGGGACCGACTGTGGCAGAGTTATGTTTCTTTTTTTTTTTATTTTTTGTACTTTTTATTTTTTATTCTTTTTTTTTGTTTTTTTTTTATGTTTTTTTGGTAATATAGTATAGATTTTAAATACTTTGGTGTAAGAATTCTAACTTATGGTAAAGCTTCTTTAGTGTGATAAATTTCAAAACAAGGTTCAATACATAGAGCTTTAGAACATATTGAACACTCATATGTATATATTGTTGAGCATATGACATAAAGCACATTGACGTGGTAATGGTTTATCACTCTTTTCAGATTTAATTTTTCTAAGAAAATGGCGACCGTTTAGTCGAATTCCAGGTGCAAGAGATAGGGTTGGAACTTTTTCAATGTCTAGTTTTAGAATTTCTCTCACTACGCTCAATCGAAAATCGGGAAATGAAATTTCAGTTGTAGTCAGCATCTCATATAATTTATGAGAATTCGTCAACATCAAGTCAAGAAGATGAAAAAATAGTTTTCTATACCATTTCATACATTTTCAGATTGTCTCTGTCATAGACAACTGTCTGTCGATATCATCAACTTTACCCTTATTTTTGTTATAGTCATGAATACAACTTGGTTTCATAATATCTTCATTAGTTTTATAATGTTTTTTACCAGTGGTACAGTACTCAAATTCGTGAATACTTGTCAAAATATAAACTTCTTTTTTATCCATCCATTTGATCACCATCCAACTATCGGTGTGAGCAACTTGTGTTTCACCACGATTCAACTTCGAGTCAAGAGTAGGTATTCCTTTTCGATTCTTTTTCACAGTTCCACAAAGGCCAGTTTCTTTATCGTGGAGATATTCAGCAAGTTGTGGTGAAGTGTACCAATTATCAGTGAATAATTGACGTCGTACATTACAATAAGGTTGCATAAGACGTGCAACAATGTCACCAGAAACGCCTAAATCAAATTTATCATAATCAGTGTCTGCACCAGTGTATACAATAAAATCTAAAAGAAAACCTGTGTCACAATTTACTAATTCAGATAACTTCAGTCCAAATCGTTTTCTTTTCAACGGTAAGAACTGTTTGAACTTAAGTCTTCCTTTCCACAAGTCTAAGCTTTCGGTTTAATTTTTATAAATCACTGGTTTAATTTTTTTAAAGGGTGGTTAGAAACCTCTAAATTATTAGAAAAATGAAGATATCTTAAAATTTGAAGATATCGGTTTCGGGGCATAGTTTCGCCAAATATTGGAGTACACAACAATGGATCCTGGCTCCAATAGTGATTCAATTGTCCTTTCACAACATGGCCCATATTTATTGACAAAGCAATAAATATCCATAGTTCATCTTCAGTCAAATCAGTCCATGGTTTCATGTTTTTTCGAGTTGGCTCAGGATTTTGCTCTTGAAATAGGGTTTGTTTGTTCTACAATAAGGTTTACAAGAAATGAGTCTAAAATATATTTAAAACATTCTAATGTTGTTATTTTATTTATTGACACTTCAGGACGTAGTTGAGCTTTGTCAGGAAAATCTTTTATCGACGGATAAAAATAAGGATCAAAGTATACGTCAGGTGCTTCGTAGTCATCATTTGGGATATCATTGGAATCAATATCACTCGCAATGCCTCTATCTCTAACATCTTCTTCAGGCTCTGATTCTCCACTACTCCAAACATTGTTTTCTACATTCATTGTATTACGCAGTTTGTATAATAAGAAATAAAACGAAAAAAATACTATATTTTCAATAAAAAATATCTAAATTCAATAAATTTGGAGTTCAATCTCCCAGTTTTCTTATGCAAGAGAATAATTTATAAATTTATTTCTGATTCACTATGTTAATTTTTCATAAAAATTATTTTATGAAAATAAATTTATTTATAAGCCACATGCAAACAAAACAACATATTTTTCCAAAAAACCCTAAGATGAAAGCATCATAAATATGGGAGGGAGGGACGGATAGCGGGGGGGGGGGGGGGTTGAAGTGAAAAAAAAAATTCAATAACTAAAATTTTTATCAAAATAATAAAATATATTACGTTGATAATTTTAGATATTTGCAAACAAAGCAACGTATTTTTTTCAAAAAAAAATAATACAAATGGTAGTACGAGGCATAGAACGGGTAAATAAGGGTAAAGAAGGGTTGAAAGGGGTGAGGAGAGATAAATTATAAATTTATATTAAATTGTATTCGATTGTAGTAACAAAAACTTTTTTGAAAGTATATTTCGTTGCAATTATGGTCAGATCGATAAAAAGAAAAAACCGCTTTTGCAAAGTAAAAATAATAGTTTTAAGGGATGTCGGGTGGGTGAAAAGAGGTGTAAAGGGGTAAATTTATCTTAAATGGTTGTAAAAAGTAAAAATTCTATTAAGGTTATACATATTTTAGTCTAAAAATAAAGATTGAAGAAGTTTTTTTGTTGCGTCAAAATATTGATTTTTCGGCAGTCTAAAGGTTAATATGTTTAATTGTATTTAAAATTAAATTATATACATGTATACACTTCTAGAGGTACATTCATTTATGAAAATTGAATATAATTCAAAAATAAAATAAAATAAATATAATCTCAAAAGCATCGGTTTAATTAAAATTAAATTAAATTTACCCAATTAATCCAAAAGTAACAAATTTAATTTGTAGTTTCAAATAGCAAAATAGTTTAAAACCATGACATAGAATCTCTTAGAATCTCATAGAATAGCATAAGATACAATCATAAAATTATTTTACTCGTTAAAGTTTTATGTGAAAAATTGTTTTTCTTGGTTTTGCGGATTAATAATAATGCAACAAATTTATTATTAATATTTAGGAGAGAACACGATATTTTGACTGACAATTTGTGTTCCATCAATTTGTGTACCATCAATTGGATGGTCCAAAAAAACCGCCGGTATATAATTCGTTATCAAATTATATCATTCAGTCGTTTTTCTAATCAGTAACAGCATTGAATTTCCATGACTAGCAATTTATCCAGTCTATATCTTAAAAGACCGAAATAAATTCCAATTCATAAAGAAATAATATATACTCCAAGTTTCTTAGAAATAGCATGATACGACTCTACGTATATTATGCATTTGCATTTGTTCATAGAACTTAAAATATTCATTTAAGTGTAAAAGTATTTTGTAGAGTATTCAGAATGTAGTTCTAAATGAAGTTCTTGTTAAACTTCTAATTTATTCTTTTTCTGATGTTCGAGATCGGACGGGCGATTCTAGGAATTGACTTCGGAGGAATTTACGTTTTAATTGTAAATTCCGTATTTAAACAAATAAAATATTTCTAGAGCTGTTTCCGTTTACGGTACAGTCCGTATCCGTTGTAAAAAAATAGATTTATTTCATAATGTTTTACTCTCGATGAATGAAAATATGTATTTTTCTTTATTGACCACGTATTATCTTGTAGTTTGTGAAGAAAATCGGTCTAATTATAGCTTAAAACAATCATTAAGAATCAATTTAAACGATTAGTTAATTTTATCATAATATAATAAAGTATCTTAAAATGAAAAATGATCGATAAGGCATCAAATTTTATCAAAGTATATTTTATTTTATTCCTACTTTCGCCAGCTTTCGAATACTATGAACATAATCTATAATTGCATGAAAACTGGAGAAAGATTAGCTGGGATGAAATGAAATTTTATCTCAGTATGGACAGAAGGTATCAATTGACATCCACGCATTTCGAAGTCTTAAGCAGATGCCAGCCATAAGCTTATACGTAATAAAGCATTTTTCGCACAATTATGCATAGATTCATGAAAATGCAATATTAAACTGCTTTTAACCTATTCAATAGAATGTCTAAAGAATGACTATTAGTGTCTTAGGGACGGGTCAGGTCATTACTCTTGTTTACCCACGAAATATCTATGTTTCTTGACAGGGAATTAAAAGTTTCTTCATTAATAATTGCTTTCAGAATAATTAATGATATTCTGATATAGAATAGTTTAGAATACGAACGATGGGTTAATTCAGTTGGGTTAATTCATGGGTTAATTCAGTTATCAATAGAAATTTATTTGTAACCAACTATTAACAAAATTTTTTAGCTATAGGTTTACAAATTCAATTTTAAAAAAGATATGTCCTGATAGATCCCCATGACAAATATTTTATTGGTGTATATATATTTGTATCTAAATAAATGTCAAGTGTGTACTCTACATATATTTTAGATATAACTTTACCCTATATAATGAGTCTTTTTTGAATGTCTATATTTATTCTTCTTTCGTATTAGTGAGTTTCCTTAAACTGTGTATTATATAAAGAATATATAAATAATGAACCTTCGCATTGAGAAATAAATAGGTCATAGTTTTATTCTAAGAAAACGATCGATTTGAATAGACAGCACGAATTTTATGTCTTGATTGCAAGGTATGAAACCTAATTTCGCCGATTTTCATGTTTTTAATATATATTTTGTAAGAAAGAATTAGAAATACGTCTAAATTGTTAACCAATAATAATATAAAAATATGTCTATTGGAGTGTACACTACACAGTATATTATAATCAAATAATGGAATTCGGAGAGTTCCGTTTGAATATCTTTCCATGTCAGGGTTTCTATTCAATATTTACGAAAAGGAAGCATATTAGTTATCATGCGCATGGGACATGTTTTTAGATATCATATATAATTTCTAAAAAAATTAATAATTTTTTTTAAATTAGAACTCTTTTTTGAAAATATTTATAAAATTTTTCAGTATTGCTGGTATTTTTAATGAATTTTCATATTGTAACTTCCAATTCCATCCGAAAAAAACTGTGAACGTTATTCAAGGCTAACATTAGAGTTAAATTAAGAACAACTTCTTGTAATCTCATGGACAATTATACTTTCAGATTTTCTATCAAGCTCCTATATAAAATATAAACTCGTACAACCATTTACAGTCTAGTTAATAACTACATAGTTATTGGAAACAACAGGTATTTGAAAATAAAATTTACATTTTTTTATTGAGCAAAAACCATTTTCTATTTTGCTTTACAATTCATATTATTTGATATTTTTATTTTTTTTATGATATACATCGTTTGGTTGTTCTACTTAAGCTACATTTCCTTTATATTGATTTATCTAATTTTTTATGTATTTAAGAAGAGTTTTTATGTTCGGTAAAGTTTAAAAAAATTTTAATAAATTAACTTTTTATTCCCTCTGAATAATTCATTGTTAAGAATAAATTTTACACTAATGATAAAGGACTTAGTTTTATGTCTCCACAATGAGTAGTGACTTGCCTATAGAGCTTTATTCTCTTCCTCCTTTAACTGAATATGAGTCTTTTGTCAAAGATTATCAGTGTGGTCTTCTCTGATAATGCTGCTTTATGTATACAGCACATAGGTTTGATAGCTGTAAAAGTTCTCAGATTTAATTTCTAGTTTCAGAAAATATTAACGTATAAGTTAACAATTTTAGCGTAATTTGTTACGGTATTCTGGTGTGTGTCCTTAAATGCCACGTGAAATCGATTGTTATTCGTTTCTTTAACTAGAAATTAATTGTTAATTGTTTTGACGTAAGAAAATTTACGTTATGCCTATCTAAAGAATTATAATTGGTGCTAAACCGATATGTTTTCGGTTGTAATCATGGACGAAATATTCATATTTAGATAAGTGTCTCGATATCGAAGCCGCCAATCATAGTGATGACATAAAATTTAGCTTTGTATTAGCGATATAATATTGATTCTTACCGATCAATTGTTCAGAAACAGCATAAAAAAAGACATTTTTAACTTTATTTTGAATTTAATCAAATAAAAACTTTTTATACTTATTTAATAATTCTGAATTATTTAATTATACATATTTTTGTATCTTGTCAATGCTTCTTTTGTAACGAATACTCAGACAAAAGCATAATTTAATGCTAAGCCCAGTATATAACATCAGGTTGCTAGCACATGAATAATATAGTCATGTTTCTTTTTTTAGGTCTAGGTATTACTAAAACTCGTGTTAAGTTGTAACCATCGCAATAAATATTTTCCACTGTAAGTGTCTGGATAGTCGTTCGATATTTAAATAATAATTAAGTTCAAATTATAACTGCATCTTATTCCGAGTGTAAATTGATTATTAACACGAAGTTAAACACAGATTTGCAAAATGAAAATAATCATTTCGTTGGCATATATGCTGATCACAGTTAAAACTGTGTTTTCAGAATCTAATTATTGTACATTGAAAAGTTGTCCGAATCAATCGCATACACTTTGCAAATACAAAGTAAGTTTATTAGAATTTATCTTATTAAGTAAATATAAAGTAAGTTACAAATCTTAATGTAATAATGTTCATTCAAGGAATCTGGAATATCAAAGAAATGCGGCAAAACTCAAGATTTCGAGCTCGGACAAGATGATATAAATACAATTGTTGAATTACATAATGATTTAGGTGATGAGCCATTTACCACTGAGGAAAACAAACAAGTATCAGCGCCTTTTGTAAGTGATTATTAAAATTATTCCTTCGTTATACTTCTTTGTATTTCGAATAGTGTATATATTCATTACACTATTTTAGGTATGGGATGAAGAACTTGCAAGAATTGCTCAAAGATGGGCTAATCAATGTGAAAAAGGGACTGATAAATGCAGAAATGTTGGTAAGAGCATCATTATACAGTTTTACATAATTTATAATTCTTATTTTATGATTGAGCTAGAGCGTCTAAAATTGATGAAGTCTAGAAGTTTATTAAATCGAACAAAACAACGAAACATTATTTTTTGAAAAATGATTAACCGTTTTATCTTTCTATTTTTTTAGAACAGTTTAATGTCACTCAACAAATAGGTTCCAATGAGGTGTATGTATACGAGGGCGATCCAGAAATATCACCAATTATTTTGAATTGGTTCAGTCAGAACGTAATTCCTGTTAAGTTCGAACGATTTAACTTGGAAAATCTTAGGTATTTATCTTATCGCTAATGTTATTTTAATAAGATAAGATATCAATTTAATAAGAGTTTCCACGAAATTTTTATAAATGAATTAAATTTTTTTTACCATTGCAGTGTAATAGCAGAAGATGATGCTGAAAATTTAAGCGATGAATCAGTAGAAGAAAAAATTACCAAAATTGGTTGTGGTGTTGTCATAAAAGTTAGAGCAATTAACAAAAAATTAATACTTGTTTGCAATTATGGACCAGTTTAACCGAATATTAAACTCATAAATATATATAACTAATCGAACGTTTCTTAAAATTTCTTAAAACGTGAATTTTTGTATGTAATTAATTTTAATATATTGTTAATAAATAACATAATGAATTATTAATTGGCAATCTATCTACGTATATTTATACCTCATATTTTTGATGAATATTATTTAATCATCGCATAAAATGTTTATATAATTATTTTACTCAATCATTTAGTTTTCCAAACGTCCATCTACTCTTTTATTTTAAATCACGTTGGTATGATTGTTGGTGCTCAAAAGTAAGTTGTGATCATTCTAGTCACGTTTTCTGTGTTATCTCTCGTATTTTCTGAGATAAAACTGTAATAATTGTAAAATGCTTAGAATATTTTTAAAGAAAACGAAGTGAGCGGCTTTGTATTTTAATAATAATAAAGCGCCATTATCCGATATTTTTATGCAACAAAGTAAATAAAGTAATGATGAATTTCGTTTGTCTGTAATTAAGAGTTTTAGAATAAAATCGGGTTATTAGTCTACGGAATGTAATTGTAGTAGAGGTAATGTGATTATGTTCAAATTGTAAATTTTGAAGCTCGTCGTCGGCTATATACAAATATTTGTTCAGAATAAAGAAAAAAAATAGTGTGTTAGAAAAAGTAGGTTTTATTTCTCGTTCCAGTTGCTAGATTTGTTTATATGTAAACTTTTCAAGTTAGAATTAATTTATAAATATTGAGATTTTTGCTACGCATCTTATTCAAAATATAAGTAATCCAACGTTTTTGTTAATATATTAAAAAAAGGTGATCAATGTGCATCTGAAATGAAATGTAAATTAATTATAGCAGTAATAAATTATTTGAACTGCACAGACAGTGAAGTGAACGACAGATATTTGGTTATTCTATTAGGGACACATCAGTTTTAACCTTGAAAATCTGTTTACGTAATCACCCACACTATGTTTGATAATTCCTTCTTCCCAAATCCTTGATACTCATCCTGCACGCATCGCTCTGCCAAAGCCTGCGCGCTCGCCCTGACGATTAAGAGTGATGAGATAAGCTGAATACTGGAGGAGGATGAAGAATAAGGCAAGTAGGAAGTTAGGATATGGCAATGTATTGTACCTACTAAAATAATAAAATATATGAATATATAGCGCCAGGCATCACCAAATATAAATATTAATTAAATGTATAAACTAAGCTAATAATGTAAACTTTATCGATATTATAAAAAAAACAATTAAGTAATTAATTAGAACTTTAAACTCAAAGTTGTATAAAAGTATGCATAAGATTACAACTCCATAATTATAATAAAGTTAGCAAACAATAAAATATACAACTTTAGGCGAGGGGCTTTTCACTTCTAAAAAGAACAAGAGAACCAGTTTAAAAACCAAAGAGAGCCAATAAGAGCTCAGTGAGAGGCAAAGAGATCCAATGAGTGCCAGAGATATCCGATGAGAACCCAGTGAGAGCCAAAGAGAACCGATGAGAGCCTCGTGAGAGCCAAAGAGAACTTGTGCGAGCCAAAGAGCAAATATCAACTTTTGGTTTCAGAAATACTTAATTTTTATGAAAAGTATAAAAAGTTACTGTCTTGTTATTTTCTTTTTTTTTATTTATTATTTTTCCTTAATTTTCCTTATGCTTATTTTCCATGTTAATATCGATTTTATTAAAAAAACTGACATATTTATCAAAAAATAAATTTTATTCCAAATTCCCGCAGTCCTCAAGTTTACGCAATTGAATTTATTAAAAACTATGTATTTCAAGAAAGCAGAATTCGATATTATATAGCGAATACCTAAAAATGATCTAAAAATATATCATTAGGTTGGAGGTTTTCTAGTTTTCTTTAGCTTTCTCCAGTTGTCTTCGACTCTCGTTCTTATCGCTCCTAAAATCTTAAAAATGAAATTTGATCTATTGTTTACTTTTAAGGCATCGGATTGCAAAAGAGAACCAAGAGAGCTCGCTGAAAGCCGAGAGTGAACTATTTGTGAACTGAGGTTTAGAACTCAATCGGAGTGGGTAAGCCCCTCGACTTTATGCTGTCGATCATGTCTATTTGTTTCACCTATTGGACCTATAATAAATAAAATAAATAAAACAGTTTTTTTTGTTCTGTTATATATAATAAAAACTTTAACAATATGAGAAGCAGATTCTAGATCTAATATAATAAATCGTTATATTTCAAAAATTGACAAATTTTTGGAAAATAACATAGATTCATATTTAACAGATAATTTATACATGTAATATTGAATTGTTAATTAAAATCTAAATAATTAGGTAAATTATAATATAATTTTGTTTATTCTATATTTTTATTTTAAATAAATAAATATTAAGTGAACGACATTGAGACAATTCAATTCAAAACGTATATTTATATACAAGTAATTGTATACACTATCATTAGAATTTTATACAATAAATAACTAGATATTATTCTTTGAATTGGAGACGAACTACTTTTTTATATGAAACTTAACTCGTTGTCTCGCTCAAAAGAAAACTTCCAAATAGAAAATATTTGTTCTTCAAAAGGAGGGATCACTCCGACCATAGTAATGAACTAATTAACTTTCAACAACGATTGTAAATTGTTCTTATGAATAAGTCCAATATGCTATAATTTTATGAAGCTCTCTTTGTATCTAATACCAAAAAAGTTAAAAAATACTTTAGAATTTTTAGATAAGTGGTACTATAGAATAATAATATTCCATATAAAACAAATAGTATCGAAACAATATTGTAAAAGTCTTAATCATATATTATATGTTGAATCGTTAATAGTCTAATTAACAGTAAAAGATGAGCAAACGATTGATTGGTTCCGTTATGTTTTATCGAAGTTATGAATTTTTTCATTATTTTTCCTGTTATTTTTTAACAAATAGTATATAGTATCTCGAAAGTCGATTTGAAAAATGACTGATAATGATTTTTAAAGTCAACATTCGTTCTTAGTCGATTTTTTCGAACTTTTTTTTATTGCTTTTTAAAAAATTGGTTCCATTTTATTCTCTTTATTTATTCTCTTTTGCTAATTTTTATGATTAAATTTCCCAAAAAACTGATGTTATTTTTTAATTTTAATGAAATAAAAACCTATGATAAATGATATTATTAGGAGTGTGAATAAGTCTTTCCCGTTTTTTGTAAGAGATGGCGCCACCAATACTGTGCGAGTATTCAATGGTTACATATGTCATAATCAAAGCTTATTCATATGTCAACAATTCCATACTAACACATTAGTTGTAATTTTAACTAAACATCGAACATTCATCTCAATTCCAAATGTGAATAGAACAAATAATACGTTTCATTATATAGAAGAATCTGTTACTATTATATCTGGTAGTTGTGAAATCGATGCTACTAATACATTTTTCACAGAGGTTTTGAAAATTAAAAGACCAGATTTTTCATGGAAAGCTGACAATAATTGTTTTCAAAGTATAATTGGATACCACTCTGATTTATTGGTAAAATTATTAAGAATCAATAACAATAGAAAGGTTCATATGATGTACGAATTTTTTCCTCGTGTTCTTCCTGATTATAAAATCATAGAAGTTCCATAAAGGAAACATGAAACAAACTTTCTAGGAAAGAAGATCAATATTTGCCTTTATTTCAAATCTGTATATTGGTAGTATTTATATTTTCGCCATGAGCATAAGTTATCCATTATGTCGATCATACAAATCGACTAAAGAAACCGAAACCGTTAATATGACAGAATATTTGGATCCTCAGAAGCTTAATTTTAAAACTAACCTAATCTGAAAAGAAGAGCAGTCTTGGAAAGGCTTGAGGGGCATAATGCATCCCACAGGGGCAAAATAAGCCTATGGAAGGTCGTCAACACCAAGGACGGTGAGAAAGGAAGGGCTGACGGAGGAGATAAACTTCTCCTCGTACTGACCATGCCGGAATCGCACGCCAGGTAGTTGGCGGCGTTAGATCACAGACCCTGGTACCTCCTGGGCAGGATCGCCTTTAAGATGAGCCGCCGGGAGGAACGGGTGCCAGTGGAGAATGTTGAGGGCGGGAGCACGGTGGAACAATAAATGGCTCTATCAGGCATCTCATTCCTCCATATTAACTTGCACCACTGCAAAGACGTCTCGGCCGTTATGCTGAGGAGTTTGACGGGGATGCAGACATGCATATCGCTAATCCAAGAACCTTGGATAGTGAAAGGTGCGATCAGGGGTCCAGGGTCGAGGGCAGCTTGCATTAGTGACTCAAAGACACTAAGGTCTAGAGCGTGCATTATGGTTAAATGACTAAATGTGGTGCCGATGCTCGGTCTCTGTACTGGGGACCTAGCGGTGGCCTCGACGAAGGTAGTAGGGATGGGACGAATTGTTGTTGTATCTGCTTGCCTACCGTATGATAACAAAGACAACCCCACTAGGGAGGTTCGGAGACTAGTGGATTACTGTAGAATCAACAGTCTTCCAATAGTCCTTGGATGTGATGCAAACTTGCATCATAGTGTGTGGGGTTGCACTAAGACGAACTCAAGAGGTGTTAAACTACTGTAGTATCTTGCGGGTGTAGACCTTGAGATACTCAATGTAGTCGACACCCCAACGTTCGCAAACAGGCTAAGACAGCAGGTAATAGATATAACTATCGGCTCAACGGGGATAGCTAATAAGATCCACAGATGAAGAGTGGGGGAGGTGGAGACACTATCGGACCACTCTCTGATAACATACTTACTGGGGACATCCAATGAAGAAGAGCCAACCTGGCTGCGCGATCCTAAGCGCACAGACTGGCAGGGCTACAGAAGGTCCGTCGAAACTGCTCTTAAGGACCTAACTGTAGAGATCAGGGACAAGCGAACGCTGAAGAATGTTGCGAAGTCCTTGCGAAAATTGTCGCCCCAAACGGGCGAAACTCAGGGGAGAGGTTCGATAGTGGAATAAGAAACTGGACTACCTGAAAGAGAAGACTATGGTCCTCGGAAGATAGCCAGGAGAAAAGGTAGTGATTCTGATTGGACTGCATACAGAGCGTCCAGGGACAACTAGAGAGATTCAGTAAGGTCAGCCAGAGAGACAAGCTGGAGAAACTACTGTAAAAGCATATGCGAGGGTAAGGAAGCGCCTAAGCTGAGTCCTGTCGAAGGATCCTGGCGCGGTCCTGGGCACGCTGAAGAGATCCGATGGCAGTTATGCACTATCGGATGAGGAGACTTTGGAATACCTTATCCAAGTCCACTTCCCTATCTTCAGTAGAAATACTAAATTCAGTAGAAAGCTGGGGACTGTGTAGTGGGCCCGATGACAAGAATGGCGCAGGCAAGCATCACTCTGGGTCATATCCCAGCAAGATGGCTAGGGACCAGGGTGGTATTTATATCTAAAGCAAGCAAATGTGGTTATACATCCCCGAAGGATTTTAGACCCATCACATCTTTTATTCTCAAGACTATCGAAAGGATGATTGATAGATTCATCAGAGACGACGTCTTGAGAAGAAATCAACTCCATAAGGAGCAACATGCATACTGCACCCGAAGATCCACGGAGACGGCTCTGTACAGAACCGTATCTGTGATGCGATCTCAGGTGGAGGCTAAAGGGTTTGACGTAGGTGTTCTTATGGACATCGAAGGAGCCTTTAATCACACGTCACGTAAGGTTATCAAGAAGGCCTTAAATAAGCATGATATCCCTCCGTGCGTCACAGAATGGATTGACCACATGTTGGGAAATCGCATCCTGGAAGCAAGCAAAGGGAGCACGACCCTACGAGGGGGAATAGGGTCAGGGTGCCCATAGGGGGGCGTCCTGTCCCCGCTCCTATGGTGCTTCGTGATGGACGAACTCCTATATAAGCTGAATAGCATTGGATGTCTGGCGGTTGGTTATGCTGACAACATAATGCTAATTGCCCGAGGGCCCTTTTTAGATCTCCTTATGGGAGTACTACAGGGTGCTCTTGAAGTGGTCAACGTATGGTACAGACGGGCCGGTCTCTCGGTTAACCCAGGGAAGACTGAGGTCATAGTCTGTACCAGGAGATATAAATGGAATAAGAGTTGTAGCTTGACTCTTGGAGAGCATTATGTGACCTTTAAGAAGCAAGTGAAATACCAAGGTGTGACCATTGATAGCAAACTATTATGAAATAAACACCTAGAGTGTGTATCTGGCAAACTGACGGCCTGTCTGTGCTAGATGAGGAGAGCCATAGACAGGACGTGGGGCCTCAAGCCAGGTATCATGAAATGGATATACGAGGTTATCCTGAAACCCAGACTAACTTACGGGGCCCTGGTCTGGTGGGAAAGGACGGCTTTGGTGACTGCCAGAAACTCACTCGAAAGACTGAGAATGGTGGTGAGGAGCATCTCCGGAGCGATTAGATCTACACCTACTGCTGCGATGGGCATGCTCCTCGAAATAGAGCCATTTAAACTGAACCTGGCGGGTGCGGCTGCAAAAGCCCTGCACAGAGTCAAAAGATCGCTCAAAGAGGTGAGCAGAGAGGTGCCATTATGGCTCCCCCGGGGACTGGACGAAAAGGTGACTTTGCGAATGAACCTCGACGCCACGAAGGGGAGCTTCCTCTTTGACAAAAAATATAGGGCCAGTATCCCATCCAGAAAGGAATGGGAGAATGGGCTGGTAAGCATCCCCAACATTAAAGAGCTGTGGTATACAGATGGCTCTAAATGTGAAAGGGGTGAAGGTGCAGGAGTGTACCAAAGAAGTAACGGAAAGGGCTCAAGTTTCCCTTTGGGGAAGTATCCTACCCTGTTTCAAGCTGAGCTAGTGGAAATTCTGCGGGGAGCTGAGATGGCTGCGGAAGCGGCCCTTGACATCCACATTTGCCTCTGCTCAGACAGTGAGGGCGGACTGCAAGCTTTAAGCAGCTACACTACTAGATCCAATCTGGTAAGGTACTGTTACGAGGCCGTCAATAGACTGGCGAATAAGGCAACGGTTACGCTACTATGGGTACCGGGCCATTATGGAATTAAAGGGAACATGGTGGCAGTTGACCTTGCCAAAATAGGAGCTAGAACTCCCTTTAGCAGCCCTGAGCCGGCTGTAGGACTTTGCAACACCCTCATCAAGGGGGAGATAGAGAGGTGAATAACGGAAGAAAACAGGCTATGGGAGACAAATGAAGAGTGCAGGCAGGTTAAAGCCTTCACCTCCACAAATAATATAAAGGACTGAACCAGGGTAATCCTTGGCCTCAGTAGAAGAAGGGCAAAATTTCTCATCGAGATCCTCACAGGTCATAGTAAGATTAACGCCCATATGTGCAGAATGGGTCTCGGTCTGCCGCTTTTGCTACACAGAGGATGAAACCCCCGAACATCCTCTGTGCCACTGTCCAAATATATCTGAGAAAGGCGGCGACATGTGGGGGCTGCCTACTTGGAGATTGAGGACATTAAATCCAGTATGACGACCGGAATAATTTCATTCTGAAACGCCTGCCGTTTATAGGGGCTGCTGGTCAAGGGAGGGACGCGAAGGGTTTACCCATGCGTCCGGAGGCCGGGAAGGCCCAACTCCTTAAAATAAAATAAATAAATAAATAAATAAATAAATAAATAATAAATTGGAATAAGCTGTTAGGCAATTAAACCTGGACGACTGAATAAAGTAGAAACACTACCTACTAATTTTTCTCAACCAACTGTTCATTTTTTTATTTAATAAGATTAATTGAGTGGTACAGTCGACAGGAAGACGAAACTTACCTCGTCGACTGATTAAGGATCTGACTGCAAGAATAATTGCTAATAGCAAAAATTAGCCCTGCATTAATTTATAGCATTATAATGTTTTAAAAATATTTTGAACTAATACTTTACTAATTTTAATTATTCTTTTATTTTTTATTTATATGACGATTATAACGTTACCGATTCTAACGCAAAAGTTTTCATATGACACCGGTTATAGAATAGGGATGCATGTCTGAACAGCGTGTCACTAGAAGTCGGGCAAATAAGAATAAGTTCTGTCCAGGCGTGTTCGACAACGTCGACACTTTCTCTCCGTCTAAAGAGATCCCGAGGGATAGAGAAATAAAACCTCCGTCGCGAGCGTTACAAGAAACGATTGACGTTTTGGAAAACTCTTTCCTAGAACCCATCGTGCAAACGATAAAATCGGCTGATAACAAACAAAAGGAGGAATCTGAAAGCCTCACTATACATATATCAGATAACAACCAAACCCACATAAAAATGCATACTCAGGTTGTCCCGTTAAAAAACGCGCTTAAGATAGTGCCCGTCTTCGATGGGCGCAATATTCCTTTAAGCGAGTTTTCCGAAGGCTGTGATGATGCCCTAGAAATAATAGATGCAACGAATGAATTGAGCTTCGTGAAATTATTATGGACACGCGTGACTGGTGAAGCGAGGCAAGGAATTCGTGGAAAAACATTTAATACCGTTGGTCATTAAAAGATTATTTGGAGTCAATATATGCACCCCCTCGAACGGTACAGCAACTAATACAGCAACTGGAAATGGTGTTCCAGCGAGACGATGAAAATGTAATTTCATTCGCTAACCGAGTGAAAGATCTGGGCCGTCGACTGTTATAAGCAGAGAGAGCTCACGTAGGGGCCGTGACTGAAGCAATGCGCCGAGAAGCTGAAAATACTCTGGTTACTTGCTTTCGAAAAGGTCTAAAAAAGGAAATTGACAGAAGTATCGGCGCGGCAGCGACCAACTTGAACGCGATCATAAATAAAGCGATTCAGAAAGAGAGACATCTCGACGAACGCAATTTATTAAGAGATCTTAGCCGTAAGCTAACCGTGAAAGGGAGTGATAATCGTAAAAAGGTGTACGTCTGTCAACTAAACGAACCCTCCACGGAGCGACGAACAGAGGCGTGCAACCGATGTGGTCAATTCGGACACAATGCTGTAAATTGCAGACAGTCTAATATGAATAATGCGTCGGGAGAAATATGCCAGTTATGTGACAAACCAGGACATTCAGCGAATATATGTCGCAACCGCTTCACATACCAATTATGCAATTCAGTTGGGCATACTGCTAAGAATTGTAAGCCCGCCGAGAGGTGGTTCCGGTGTAACGATCCCGGGCATAGGGCAGCGATATGCCCGTTGAACGTCCTAATCCCACCGCCGAGGTCGCCAACGCCGCCAGGGCCGCCAACCATTCCCCATCGCCGGGAAAATACGTCGGAAGGTCGGGGCGTTACGGCATCCACGCCCGAACCGGCGGGAAGGAAGCGACGGTACTCGTGGGCGCAGCGAGACGGAGCGACGGCGCAAGCACCTACTGCAGCCGAATCCAGGTTTCCCATCCAAGAGCGGGGGATCATGTTCGGCGATCTGGTGGCGATCCCGACCAACCCAGTGGTTGATCCGCCGCCCTATCATTGCTTTAATTGTTGGCAACGGGGGCATGGCACGCGCCAGTGTCCTCGGCAGGTGAGTGGCCGCTACTGCCACAACTGCGGCCGACGGGGCGAGGATGGGGCGTCCTGTCCAAGGTGCAGCGAACCACACCGGAGCTATCTAAGGAGAGAATTTCGACAGCCACCGGGAAGAGGTAGCGGCCGGCCGGAACGTCGCGACATCGAGCGTCAACGAGCCCCGGAGGATAGGGTCGGTTTCAGATCCGACGAAGCAATGCCCGTCGCTCCAGATCTCGTGGCGGCGGTGACGATCGTGCAACGAGACAGGCCTGTGGCCGAGCAACGCTCCACCGCTCAGCCGGCTGGAACACCTGCATTGCAGCCGCCACGGACACGCAATGAGAGGGAAAGATTGGGAATGAATAACGAGAGCCGTTTTGAGCCGTCAGGAGGTGTCCTTCGGTTCCTGGACCGACTAGAGGGCCTGCCGGTAGATATACGTGAGGGTATATTGCGGCATCTCTATGTCGCGCCCCGGTAGAGCCGATTATTTTTTTGTTTTTTTTTTTTATGTTTCAGCGAGGGGCAGGACGAGAACGATGCCAATGCGTCCGACGGGTGCCGAATGGCGTCAGAGTAGCTAAAGCCTTCCGGGCGGAAGCATGGGCTAGGGGGGAAGTATTTGCGACGGTGTCGCGAGACCGTCGGACGCTGCAACGTGGTGTTCATCACGAGCAAGAGATGATGTGTTCCGCGCGCTGTTGCCGAGTTCGTGCGCGACGGCCCGGCGTCTTTATGACGCGCGCTAAAATGCAGCTGGCCCGATCCCGCACGTGGTGCCGAGAAAACACACGACGCATGGAACCGGGTCAACGGCGCGGCCCTCACGGATAGAAAGGAGAGATGCGGAAATTGACCATAAATCGCGCTGAGTGGGGTGCGAAGAGCGCCGTCAACGCCACCACTCTGCTTGGGGTCTGAGGGAAGAAGAGCGAGTGGGCAGTGCGTGTGAAGCAACGTAGGAAAGCTGGTAGATGAGGAGTGCGTGAGAAGCGACGAAAAAGAGTGGGTAGATTGCAGTGCGTGAGAAGCAGCGTCAAGAGAGCGGGTGTGGAAAAGCGTGTAGTGTTCGCGATACGGGAGCGCGACGACAGAGAGCGGGAAAGAGCCGTGTGTGAGGAAGATTCGCGGGCAGAGTGGCGACGCGCTATCCGGACGACCTCGAGTACGCTTCTCTACGGTCCGGACAGTGGTGCCGTTATAGAGCGAGAGGCTGAAAATCGGCGCCGATGTACGAGGTAGTGTGCTACCCCAGTCAACGTCAGCCCTAGTAGCGGGGCACCAAGGTGAAGGCAGTCGGCTATACCAGGATAAGGTAAGGCCCAGTGCCGTTGGCGCGTGCGAGTGTGGTCGCGAGAGTGTGCGGAAAAACGAGGCGTTGGCGTCGGTGAAGAGGGTGTTGGCGCATGTGGGGTTCGTGATGAAATCGCGCTTCTCCCGAGCGCGATAGCTGAGTGCGACTCCCTTATTGGACATAGAAATCCGAGTGCGGCGAGATGTGTGTTATATATTAGTGTGTAATTTAAATAAGTGACTATTAATGTAAATTGAGAGTTAATAAATAAATTGTGCCCGTGGTTCGGGAGTTGATTGTGTGAAAATACATGTGTTTCATTTTATTTTCATAAAATACCACGTCACAATTTACTTCAGTTAATGATAAACAATAATTTGTCATATCAACATGGATTTCACTGAGCAGAACGTGAAACTCCCTGTCGCTAACTTTGATTTTGGAAAGGAAAAAAGAAGGAAGCGACACGGAGAATTGCTACCAGATAGTATACGAGCAGTATTCTGCGGTCCATCAAACTGCGGAAAAACAAATAGCTTATTAGCTTTAATCACTCATCCCAATGGTCTTAGATTCGAGAATGTGTATGTTTATTCAAAATCGTTGAATCAACCAAAGTATCAATTTCTCAAAAAAGTCATAGAACCGGTCGAAGGCATCTCATATTTCCCGTTTAGTAAACATGAATCTGTAATATCACCAGATGAAACATTGCCCAATTCAATTATGATTTTTGATGATATAGCTTGCGAGAAGCAAGATAACGTCAGAGCATTTTTCTGTATGGGGAGACATAAAAATGTAGACTGCTTCTACCTATGTCAGTCATATGCTCATATACCAAAACATCTTATTAGAGATAATATTAATATGTTAGTAATTTATCGACAAGTGATGTGAATTTAAAACATATTTATGATGACCATGTCAATACTGATCTGTCTTTCAACGAGTTTCGTAATTTTTGTTCTGAATGCTGGAAAAATGATAAATATGGATTTGCTGTTATTGATAAAGATAGAACGATGGATGCTGGTAGATACAGAAAAGGTTTTGACAGTTTTGCAATAAAAAGAAATTAAAAAAATCTTAATCACTCAGTTCAATTTTACACAGCAACACGACACCATGTCGGACATTGAGAAAGAAAAGAGTATTCTTAGCGAGTTGATGCAAGCTCCTAAAGCTATTAAAAGAAAATCTGCACTATTGAAACAAGAGAGAGAGAATCTTGAAAAAGTTGTAGGAGATATATTGAAACCTGTCATTACACCACTTGAAAAGCTTGTCGAATCAAATAGTGTACAGTCTTCTAATCTCATTTCGAATGATCAGAGCATTAGAAAACCAACTAGATCCCGAAAAAAGTTGAGTTTTATAATAGATAATAATATTCGCTCAGCTTCCATGAAAGATTATGATTCCGATGATGATTTTGCCTCATTAGATAACTCAATGATGAATTCGACATTCAAATCTATGCATGAAGACAATGTTAAATCTAATATTTTAGATCAAAGCCGCAGTAAATTTGATAACATATATGGAGGAAGAAATATTGGAGGTATATACATGCTTGGCGATTCTGAAATTATATTTGATGATAATAAAATAAAAGTGAAAGATTTAACTTATCCTAAAAGTAATGGACTAATGGAGCTACTTATTAAAAAAGAACCAGACGACACATTAATAAGTACAGCAGATCGTGAAAATTATCGCAGTATTCTAGAAGCAACAAGTGCTCACCGGAAAAAACATAGTAAAGATGAATCTATACGCTCATAGAAGAGTAGAAAATATTTCAACATCATTGCACCAATGTTTCGCACCAGTCATACAAAAAAACAAAAAAGAGGGGGAGGTCACCTACCTAAATATAAAATAGCAAAGAAAGATTCTTCAATAGAGTTAGTGTACTGGGATGATCCGAATGAGCTTGTTGAGAGACTACGATTACTAATTGCCGAAGAACCAGCTGGAAATAACAATCATATCAATGAAATCCTTTCAATTATTGAAGAACTGCGTGAAATAGGATATATATATTAATACACATTCGTCTATTCTTCAATCAGTATCATCATGAGTCTCGACTTGTTTGGAAGAAATTTGAGAGACTCGAAAGGGAGTCGAGGTCCTCCAGGCGTTGGATACAATTTCACAACAGATGGCAATTTTGATATAGAAAATAAACGTCTTTGTAATGTTGGTGAAGCTATTGAAAGTACTGATGCAGTTTGTGTAAAAACGTTATATGTAATCTTGCAGAAGGAGCTAAATACTGTATTTTCCAAAATTAATGAAATTCTAAAAGAAAAATGAGAAAGATCATGAACAAAATGGCTTGATAACAGAAGAGAAATTCAAAGATCTTTATCAAAAATATTATACACATAATGAAAATCGATTTAAATTGGAAGAAAGAATGAATAATTTCGATAAAAATCTTATGAAAACCAATCAGGATAAATCAGAACTGGAATCAAAACTGAAAACTCTTAGTGACTCACATACTCATTTAAATGATACTATGACAAAATCGGTTTCGAATTTGCTATTATAATAGATATTAACAGGAAAACAAATGCACCGACAAGATCAGTAAAGGCAAAGTCAGCAGGAAATAAAACAAAAAGTGGTTGAAGAGCTACACAAACCTGCCCGTCGCATATATAAGCGAAGAAAATATGATATACGTGGTATAGATGAAACTTGGCAAGCAGATCTTGTAGAAATGATACCCTACTCTAAGGAGAATAAAGGGTTTCGTTATTTACTCACTGTTAGAGATTTATTTTCGAAGTATGCTTGGGCTAAACCAGTAAAGTCAAAGAATGGTAAAGATGTTACTCTCGCTATGAATACGATATTGAAACATGGAAGAGTACCATCAAATCTACAAACTGATCAAGGAAAAGAATTTTACAATTCACACTTCCAAAACCTCATGAAAAAGTATAAGATAAATCTATACTCTTCACACTAATCTTCATGCAAGTATTTGTGAACGATTTAATAGAACCTTAAAAAATGCAATGTGGATACAATTCAGCAAACAAGGAAACTACAAATGGATAGGTATCCTACCAGATTTACTGAAAGCTTACAATTCAAGAAAACATCGAACAATAGGAATTGAGCCTGAAAATGTAAGCCAAGAAAACGAAAGGGAGGTGAAGAAGCGTTTTTCAATTGAGATGATAGCAAGGAAAAAACCGAAATACAATGTCGGAGATAATGTACGAATAAGTAAAATAAAACATATTTTTGAAAAAGCCTATACACCTAATTGGTCTACTGAAATTTTTACAATATCAAGAATTGTAAAAACTGATCCCGTAACTTATCACGTTAAAGATTATTACGATAAGCCTGTATCTGGGGGTTTTTATGAAACTGAAACTCAATAGACTAAGTATCCCGAAATTTATCTTGTAGAAAAAGTGCTAAAACGGAGTGGTAACTGCGTATATGTTAAATGGTTAGGATTCAATAGTGAGCATAATAGTTGGATAAATAAAAAAGAAATTAATTGAATAAAAGATATAATATAAGTAACATACATGGATAGGTGTAAGGACACTAATTTCAAAGTAAATAAGAAAGACATTGTATTATGATTATAATATTTATTTATATAATTAAGATATACATGTTTTTTATTTTTGACAAATAAATAATAAAAAGAAATTAAACAATGTGTTTTTTTATTATTATTACTTAAGAAGTAGAAGTATTAAACTTAAAACAACTATCACCCCGATACTCTATAAATAAACAAAGCTTAGTTGCTTTATTAGCTATATTTATGAAAAATTCTTCATCTTTTAATATGGCTGACGATATCTTTTGCGGTAAGAATATTTGAAAGTTTTCATCTATCTCCGCAACTACTTTCATACCATATTTTGTGGAGACTTGCTTTAGAGCAGTCACCATGTACTGATGATTTTTCTCCAATTCCATATATTTCTTCCTCGGCAAGAAGTCGCTTTCCGAAATTTTATTCAGAGTGGCTAAATCCATTCTAAAAAAAAAGAAATATTTTATAAATTCTATAATATTTTTTTCTAAGAGAAAATTAACTATGAATCTTACCTTACTAGAATAGTTTTTTTTTCTTTGAAGAAAGACGACAATTCTAAACTGTTCAACTGCTCGAATGCGTTCTTCATCATCCTCAGTCTGTTCATATAGCTGATTCCCCACCACAATTTCTGCCCCTTCCATTGCCTCATGGAGTACATCCCTTCTCTCGACTTCAACTGAGCTTACCCCTTCCAATATTTCCAAGATTTCTTTAGGATTCTATTCATGTAATAGTTCATCTGATGTATTATACTCAACGCTTATTGGTTCACCTTTACTGCTATAAAGCACCATCCTCTCTCGTGCAGCTTGATATTCATTGGTTGCTTTATCGCCCCTCTCTTGTTCTGCGTGTACATCTACAGTTACTCGAATCTCATTGGTGATTTTATTCTCCCTCTCTTCTTCCTTAGTAGCTGCATGTACTTGAGCTACTCTTCCATTAGTCTCGTCGTATCCCCTCTCATTACCATTCCCCTCCTCTATTTGATGACTTTTACTTTCCATTACTTCCCTCTCAACCTGACTTGCAGCTTGCGACATTTGCTCTTCTAGGATTTTATAGTGACCCCAAGGTAATGTGTCTGTAGTATTGGGCAATAAGTATCTTTTATCAGCAAATGGACTGAGGGCAATTTTTTTTTGTTTTTCTGTATGCACTATGTGTAATTTTGAGCGAATGTTACACTGCTCTCGCTGTATAACCACGAGATCTTCCAAACATCTTCGATAATCTTCAAACGTGATTGATGTTTTTACAACGTTCGATTTTATTCCTTTAGCTTTTTTCACTATCCCTCCTCCATCTACTAAAATACTGTACATTTTACTCCGTAAGACGATAAATTCCATCATAATCTTTTCATTACATTCATCTTTCATGAGTCCAGGAACTTTTTTATTTTGACGTGGAATACCATACTGATTATTTTCGTCATAATCAAAAGTATCAAATCTATGAATATCTTGTTTCATTACTTGATACATATCAATATCCTCTACTTCATTATTAAGCTATCAGTATCAGTATACAAAAGCTTACACTTTTCGCCCACTCGACGTTTCATGTAAGAGTAGTGAAAATCATACACTAATGTCTTTGATAGATCGAGGATACAAAGCCCAACGTATATCGGCTTTTTGATTGTTACACTTGTTTTCTTAAGCTGAATGGCAACTAAATTTTCATCGAAACTTGCATAGCTATGATAATTAGGTAGGGCTATGCGTGCCTCTGCTCCATATCGACCAGTGAATTTATTTACTAAACGTACATCAACGCGAGATCGCTCTCGCTCAATGCATTTTCCATATACAGCATTAATTAATAATTTATAAAAAAGTTTTTCAAACTCATTCTTTGCATGCTTTCGCTTTTCAGTATTTAGTTCGACATATGGTTTCAGCCAGGGTTTCTGTTTAAAACTCAAAATTCTATGTACTTTTTTCAATCGAAGACCATTGTCAAGCGCTTGTTTAAGAGCACGATAATTATATACATTTTTTTATCGTTCAATGTAGTTAGCAGTTTCTTCTGTTTTGAACCAGGTGGTGTACGATGCTCAGCACAGAAAGGTAAATCACTATGTTGGTCATGTATTTCCTCGGGATACTCCAAATCTACTTCAGCAATATAGTCTATATCGGAATCTGATGGTGTATTGAAAAAGTTACGAGTTGATTCATAATCAACCCACTTAAATTTTCCAATCGGTAAATGCTGTACCATCGCCCAACCATATAGATTATTAATATCGTAATATAAAAGTGTCTTTATTTTATTTTTTTTCATCGTATCCCGATGCCATATATGGATTATTTGCCTTTGAATATCGATTGCAGCACTGACTTATTCCACTCCGAATGCCTGATTCAATAAGTAGTAACATGTCAATATCAGTCAGGAGCTCTAATTCTACCTTTGTCATTTTAGAGCTGCTGAAAATGTTAATCCTGGAGTAGTGTAAAAGTGTGCTGGACATAAGCCGTAGGCCTTAATAGATGTATTTCGAAAACTTTCGAAGACATCTGCTAAGAGGAGAACATCCGTTTTTAAGTATAAGTCTGAATACTCTCCTAATGTCTTTATTTTAAAACTTTCCCATACTTGAACAGCGTGCTTGTAATCTTCTTCAGTAATATCTGAATATGTTAATTTATTATAAAATTCATTTTCGACGGCAGTTTTGTAGTTAATAATTTATCGAGTCCATCTACAAAATCGTAGGGAAATATGCCTTTACGTCTAAGAAGATTAATATTTTCATTTGAGAATCCATCTAATTGAAATTCCTGTATTGCTATTGGTACATTATCTAGATACGACGCAAGTTTCTCTAAGCATGATGGTAAAAATCGCCAAGAATCTATAAATCTAAAATTTACATCACAGTCATCTATATACTTTGTAAATGAAATATATTTTTTCCTTGTTATGAGGTATTAGAGTAATTCGTCCATTCATCAGTGTAGAAGTTCCAAGTTCTTTCAAAATAAAATATGTGTCATAATTGAGGTTATGAAAAATTACGGGAATAAATTTTGAGTCTTTATAGTTCAATTGCATGAATTATGAGCAGCACCTCTGAACCTAAAGAGAAAAAACAAATTAACCAAATTAATTATCAAATTAAATTATTGATTTTGTTTATCTAAAAAAAAACTTACCTTCCTGTAAGATGACAATGATCTCGTACTGCGAGTTGCCCATTTAGAAATGGTTTGCGACATATATGGCAATCGGTCGACCATTGAAAAGATAATTCTTCAAGGTCTGTCAGTTTCATTGGTTTTGTATTTTTATAGAGATAATCAATCTGCTCACCAATTGATTTCAGTTCACGAACAAACCATTGTGCAGGCGTCTCGTCATCTGGACTTTTCTGTCTATATGCTTTATAAGCGGATAATTTGTCGTCAAAGCTACATTTTAAATAGAAACCTATACTGTACGCTTCATGTAATTGAAAAGCAATCTCGTTTTCTGTCGGTTTTAATAAACATTCAAAATCTGCATAAATTACAAAAGGTACTTTTTTACTTTTACTATAATCTTCAAATTTCAAAATGTTATTCGATGCGTTTGGTAAATTGATTCTACAATCGTTAATGTTTTTACAAAGATTTGCATGATTTTGTAGCCCTTCCTCACTATAAAAATGTTGTAAGCATCCTTCACAATGGTATAATTTTTTATGAGCTTTACTCACTTGCGATCCTAAAAGTCTGGACATACTTTTAATTGAAACATAATGGAATTTAGGTACACTTCCATTATCGTCTGGAATATTATTTTCTTCGTACTCGTCTATGTAGAAATCTTGAATCAGGAGTAGATTTGCATGTTTCTCTTTCTTATTTAATGAAATATGACAAGGTGATACTTCATATTTCGAACCGTACTTCCTAAGCATATAAACATTTACTGAAATATTATTCAATTTTTCAAATTTCGAAATATCCTTCAGTTTTACAGGAAATTCTATATCACCAAAGTTCAATTCGTTTGCAAAATTATCATAATTATGAACTCTTTGAGGATTTTTTTCATTTGGATGTAATGCTGAAAGAATAGCATATTTGAAGCATTGATTATCAATGTTATGAACGTTGATACATGCTCTTTTTGATGCTATGAACTTAGGGAGAGGAATGTATGATCTTCCCTTGTGAGGTGAAATTTTTTCATATTTATGGACAAACTAATAATACTTTTTAATGTCCATCCAGAATCTTTATCCTGAAATTCTTCTAGATGTGTAAGAAGTGGTTCCTTAATATGCTTCACATATCATTTTTCTAAATCAGTAGACATGTATATTGTAGCACTCACAGTTGTGAAATATTTAATGTCTGTTGTTTCCTCTCCATTTTTCTGCATGGAAAACTCTGATATAAAATTAGAATTTATTGCTGAATATTCTTGTAAGCAAGTTCTAACTTTATCTTCAAAGAGCTTCTGTGCGTCAAGCAAGAAACTTAGAATGTCCACATGTTCTAAATTAACAACAACGCCTATTCTTATTCGATTTTGAAAAGCAGATTGTATATCTCGCCACTCTACTTTAGCTGATACGTTTAGAGATTAGATTACCTCCCACTGACACTTCACTATCAAGATGATAACGAAATCTTGCTTATAAACATGAAAGATGAGTCAGACATGTTAAACATTTTTGATTTTCTGCTCGAGAGAGGCCTTGTTTTTTGCCAAATTCCCTCAGCTTTATTATATCCTGTTCAGTTATTGATAGGTAATTCTCGAGTTCGATTATGTTTAATTCACTGACACGTTCGTAAATATCACGAAGTTGTTTCACTTTAAACTCAATAGACGAAAGAAAAGCCATCTTACTTTATGTTTTTTTACTTTAACTCATAAAATATATTGAGGTAAATAATTAATATTACTTCTTTAATGTCTCATAAAAGTATTACATAAAAACACTGTTTTGAATACAAAACACTTGTATAGTTGACAATGGAAAATAAGAAATATAAAAACTGAACTTATTTGACTGTGGTGAAGAAACTGTGTTCCTCCCAGAAATTGTCTCGCTTTTAAAGGAAAATGAAAAAATAAGGAGAAGGGGAAACAGAAGTGGAAGGAGAATGTCAAGCCTGCAATAGAAACCATCAATAGTGTGTTAGAAAGAGAAGAAAGTATCTATTGTCTGAGTAGAACCAATCAAAAATATCATGCTTTTATTATTCATCATCTTCTTTCTCCTTGAACGACCAATCATAAACGTCATTTCCTATAGGAGGGAGGAGACGAGCATCGTCTTAGGATCATCTGAATATCTATGGTTACGCGCTTTTCAATCATACAAATGCTTTCTTCTCCCACACCAATCGTAAGTGACTTTCTCTAAAAATGGAGGGGATGAATAGACTCGTAGCCAACCAAACAAATTCAATCGTCGTCCAATCAAATCTTTATTTACTTTTCTTGAATCAGCCAATTGTAGGAGAGTCGTCATTTTTAAGAGGAGGGGAGAACTCTTATAAAAATAAATGCATAGGCACAGAACTTACATTCATAATCATCACTTCAGCTTATAAAATCAGCATATACTAATCTGAAAATGGCTAGAGTGCATAAATATGAAGAAATGTTTAGAAAAAATATTCTTCAGTGTCCAGAAGATAAAGTGTTCTTCTGCGACATACAGGGTTTCCAGACAAGAGGCCCGCAACTTTCATTTTGAAAGAATTTAGTTTGTTAGGCATGGAAAGAGGTGCACTACCTACAGTCTATCTGTTTAAGCCACAATTTCCTTGGAGTGACTTGACATGGAACGAAAAAAAAACGGTTCACTGGCTGCAGCGTGATTACCATGGAATCGAATGGGAATCTGGTGACATTCCTTATCATAGAGTCAAAAAAACAATGGAGATATGCTGTGCAGGAGTAAAAAAATTATATGTGAAGGGGCGAGAGAAGAAGGAATGGTTGACAAACATTCTGCCAAATATGTAAGTATGATGAAAGTTTTATACTTTAATCATCTTTTTTCTTTCATATACATATATTCAAAAGTATACTTTTTCCATAGTATTTCCATACTTTTTCATACTTTTTCATACTTTTTTCTCTATTTCAGAAATATTGTCGATATGGAGCAGCTCGATTGTCCATCACTGAAGTCACTACAAAATAAAGGTGATCACGTACTCTGTGATAATCACACATTAAGCACAAGGCGATTACCAATGTGTGCGATTCGTAACGTGTTAATTATGCGTACATGGATAGAAGATTATTTCAGTGGGAAATATGGACGAGATGAAACTGGTTAAAAAAAATGAATATAAATGTAATTTTAAAAAATTATATTAATAAAAAAATTTAATCTTAAAACAGTATTTTTTATTTCTACTTTAACAAAAAAAAAATTACAATTAAAAAGAAATTTTAAATTAAAAGAAATTTTATAAATTTTCAATTAAAAGAAAAAATTCTAGGAAATATGAAATTCCGAGAATTTCCTGAAAATTCCTAGAATTTTGGTAAATTCCTGGAATTACCCGAAATTCCAGGAATTTTTGGCGTTGGGTCCCTTATGGGGGGCAAGCCCCCCGAACCGAGACGAGTTCTTTCTAAGGAATTTTCATTACATTCTCATAAAGTACAACAAATACTAATTAATTGAGATAATGTTAATATATTAGACATTCACAATAAATTATACAACACGCACTTTCTTTAACTTCCTTCTTATACATTATAAATATCACATACGG
>JACCIC010000039.1:3697500-3704079 GCA_018907035.1 Sycobia sp. Sy_11 | reverse complement strand
TGCTGTAAATAATGTATAATTATATACTCGCGAAAAAAAGGGAAACTAGTCTGTTAATATGCTATCTTGGCTTTCTGTGTCCTTATTGAAGTAGTGTCGCTGATATAATGTCAGCTCTCTTTTCTAAGATATTTCATCCGCTGCTGCCTGATGTGTTCGTTGATAGGATAAAAATTTCTAACGTGTGCATCTATACTAGTTTATTGCTGTACGGCAGAAAGAGAGAGAGAGAGAAGAGAGAGAGGGAAAGAAAAGGAGGTAAGAGAAAGAGAGAAAGAGGATCGTGAAGAAAATTCCCCGCGCCTGCCAAAAAGAGAGATGATGAAATAATATATTTAAATGCGTGCGCTCGCGTTTTTAGGAAGGCAGGTGAGACACGCACGACGACGATGACGATGACAACGTCAAGTCACACACGAGAGAGCAGTAGAGGAGAGAGGAGAGACTGAGGAATGACAGATGATAGGATAAAAATTTCTAACGTGTGCATCTATACTAGTGTATTGCTGTACGGAAGAAAGAGAGAGAGAGAGAAGGAGAGAGAGAGAGAGGGAAAGAAAAGGAGGTAAGAGAAAGAGAGAAAGAGGATCGTGAAGAAAATTCCCCGCGCCTGCCAAAAAGAGAGATGATGAAATAATATATTTAAATGCGTGCGCTCGCGTTTTTAGGAAGGCAGGTGAGACACGCACGACGACGATGACGATGACAACGTCAAGTCACACACGCATCAGAAGAGGGCAAGTTGCCTCCGTTTTAATCCCGCACCGCGCACGCACTATTACTGTTCTTCTCTCTTCCTCGTCTCGTCTCTCGCGCCCTGCCTGACTGATACAGATAGCGATATATGCATATGTGATATATATAGATATAGATATATATATATATATATATATATATATATATATATATATATATATATATATATATTACGTTCTATATACGCGTTCTATATAGTATCAATGTGTCTCTCTTTTTCTCTCGCTTTGTCTCTTTCTGCTATGAAAGTACGAAACCAGTACGAAACTCCCTTCCGGCGAGAAATTTGACAGAAGAGCAACAGGAGAGAGAGAGAGAGAGAGAGAAGAGAGAGAGAGAGAAGGAGTAGAAGAGAGAGAGAGAATGAGAGAGCGATAGTATAGAGTGACGAGGTCATAAAGATACCAGCAATGGCAACTACACTACGAACACAGGCGTGCCAAACTAACCTAACCAAATGCTCAGAACCCAGCAGTCAACGTGACACTCATATACACAAATGCACAATATGCGCATTTGCGCTATACCTACGTTATTTTACATGTTTTATCCTTGTTTTATTGGTATGTACAGGCATATGTAGGTGGTATATATCAGTTATGTATGTATTATATTATAATGTGTATATGAAGGTGTACGCTACTGCGGCGGTATGCGCGTCGCGGCGCTGGCCTACAGTACAGTTGACACGAGGTTGACACACTCTACCTCTACCAGCCTCTACGTATCGACCACGGTGAACGGTCTCAATCAACTCAACCTTTGCCTCGCGTAGTCACTTGTACTCGCTATATCTTTCGCTAGATTCGGTTTCCTCCGTAATTCGCTCTTGACTTTCTTCGGCCCTCCCCACTTAACGAAAGTTTTTTAAAGAGACCGATAAAAGCTGCCCATCGCAAGGCCCAACTCCCGCAAAAGAGAGCGAGCATGGTCTATATTGAATATTCTTGATAAATAATGGATTTTGTTCATTTAACATCTTTCCTAATTTTAGGTCATTCCTCGAGCCCTCCTATAATGTACGTTACTTGGCTTTTGAAGGTTATATTTTTCGTGCTTTGGGTAAATCTAGGGTCCAATTTTCAACGTGGGCGACAAAATATCAAGAGGTTTCGTTTTGACGGGTGTAGATTACAGAAGCAAATGTTCATATATGTTTAGATAAATTATCGATTAAAACAAAACAAAGCATTTTGATTTTATCTTTTTTTGGGCTAAAATAATTTTCTAAATTTAATATCTATATAGACTTCCGAGGATTTGTGTATTTTATGTTTTTATCCAAATACATATGCACGCAACTGTATAAGCATTTTTTATATAAATAATTTATTATTAGATAAGATTTTGCGGTGTGATAAGCACAAAATGTTGCAGTACATATGTTGGTTTTTAAATACTGATAAAAGTATAAATAAATTAATAAGTGGTAAGACTGAAAGACTATATTTGAAATTCTGTTATGAAATTAAAATTATTATAGTATATAAATTAAATTATAATCTTATTTAAAATTTTTTGTAAGATAAATAAATTTATGTATGATTAAGTCGAGTATTTATATTATTGAAAATATGGTATCGCATTTTATTGAATAAAAATTAGCAAACAGAAAATATATTGCAAATGTTTTGTATAGATTTATGTTGATATATAATAATAAATTTATAAAAAATATAAGAAACAACAAAAATAGAAATAAGTTTAAAAGCAACAATACTGCATGATATGACTTGTCTGAAATTTGATTTTTTTAATAATAATTAAAATTTTTTACTTTTGATGACTAATAAGTAATCAATACAAAAAGTAAAACCTCATTTTCATAGCAGGCGATTGTATTACAACAGCGTAGTATATGATTCTTGTATTGTAAGGCCTAATATAGTAAATTATATGTAAATATGTTGTATATAATACACCACTCATTAAATTTAATTATAAAAATTCAAAACTTAATACATAAAAAACATTACAAAAACTGTTCATTTCATTCTTTACTGTCATCAATAATCCTTATTGATTTTTAAATTGGCGCTTTGTCTATATTCGATTAGTGCAATAAATTTTGAAATTCGATATGTGGCAACCTTCAGGTGTAGTTGTAGCTATTCATTTTCCGTTTTTGGTTGGTCGAATTATTAGATTGGGTGTTGCTAGCATTGTTCAACTGGTTCAACCTCGTAAAAAGCCGTTGCGCCGTTAGGGCAGCTGCGTAATCAACTGTTTTAACAAAGTTTGCCATAACAATTTTAGTAACAAAAATGCCTGAAATAGGTGTAAGTATTATACACCTAAATTACTGTAAAATTTTTAAGATACTTATTTTGAATCTAAAAAAATCACTTTTTTTTATTATAGGCTATAAATTTTGAAGTTTGTTTTTATTGAATTGCACACAACTGTCATTTAGTAAACAGTATCTTAAATAATGAGAAAAGTATATACAACAATGTTTAGAAATTATATTTATCGTAAATTAATTAATCATTTAATGAATATAATAAGTTTCAAATCAGATTTGATATATTTCAATTGAAATTAAAAAATTATCTTAAATTTATTTGTAACATTTATAATAGGTAAATGAAAAACATCTTAATGAAATTGGAACAACAGAAGAAGCAGTTGCTCTTGGGGAATCTCCTCCAAATTCGCCTCCATTAGAGGTTCACTTTGAACCAGTGATTCAACTTCCCTTAGTTGAAGTATCTACAAATGAAGAGGAAGAAATGGAAATGATAAAATTGTAATTTATTCTAAATTTTAAATAATATTAGTACTTGATACTATTACTTTTTTACTGATGTATTTGTTGCTGTCAACGTTCTTGGAATTATTGTTATAACTATTATGAAATTTTAAATAATTGACAAGCTTTTTAATTTCTATTTTATACTATATACATTAAATGTTCTTATAGAAGATGAAAAGTTCTAAAAATATACTTGTGATGTGATATTATGATTTATAGGAGGGCGAAGCTGTATCGTTATGACACAACTGATAGTCCTGCAGAATGGAAAGAAAGAGGCACAGGAGAAGTTAAATTACTTAGGCATATGACTAAAAATACTGTTAGGGTTGTGATGCGTAGAGACAAAACATTAAAGATTTGTGCAAATCACTTTGTTTGGCCTTGGATGGAACTTAACCCAAATTGTGGCAGCGATCGTGCATGGGTTTGGAGTGCTCTTGCAGACTTTGCAGATGAACAACCAAAACCACAACTGTTAGCAATTAGATTTGCAAATGTTGAAAGTAAGTCTTTTATTAAGAGTTTTTAGTATTTATTCGAATTAATATTATTTTTACTGTTTTATAAAGATGCAAAATTGTGGAAGGATGCATTTGATAAAGCAAAAAAAATCGTAGAATCTGAGTGTGAAGCTTATTCAGGAAAATCAAATGAGGGTGATAGTGAAAGTGAAACTAGTGCCTCAGATAGTGAGGAAGAATTAAAGTCGAAAGAAATCCAAGAAACAACTTCAGATACTTATAAAGAAGATAATCATTCCAAAGAACAAAAGAAAGATACAACTGAAGCAATACCGCCTACTGTTGATTTGACAGCAGATCTCGAAAAGTTAAATGTTAAGGAACAAGAGTAAAGATTTTAGAATTAATAATGACTTGATTATATAATACTGTGAGAATAAGTAAATTCCTACACATGGAATTAAAACATTCCTACAGATGCGCACAAGTAAGAAACACATTAAATTAATGTGAAACAGATTTGCATTTTAGAAATACATCGAGAAATAAAATTGTAGTATCTTATGAGTTTTTTATTGCATGAAAATTAATGGTAATAACAAGTTTGAATGTTCAATTTTTAATTGTCTATGTAAAAATGATATTTATATTGTACAAGATCTGTGATTTTTAAAATAAAACTACAGTATGGAACATATCAAATTTTCATTCGCTAATGTTCAATACACTGTATGCATATTAAATTGTAAGAAGTTAAAAGTTAAAGTAAAATAAACACTATGATTCTTATAATTTACAGATGTTTATATTAGCTGCATAAAATATATTGTAAAATTTTTAAATTAGGTATATAGTATCACAAATGAGTACAAATTGACGTTTTTATACTACTCTTTAGTATACATTATCATGTAACTATGTGAGTTTAAAAAACATACTAAAAGAATTCATTTTGACAAAAAAAATATAATTATATTAATATATAAAGTACAAAATTGAATGATCAATATAAATTGCTTATATTTGTAATCTTATAATTGTATAAATTTTGTTTTTCGCAATTCAATGCGAAAATTATTAATTAGTAAAGCTCAAAATTGAATAAAAAATTTCTTTTCTTATGAATTTGTAAATTACAATTCATCTCTCTGACTGAACGAGTGTAAAATGTTTCTTCTTTCTTCCATTGATCGTTTCTTCTCATCAGACATTTTTCCTTTAAGTAGACCATCAAGTCGTGTCTGTTCAGTTTGAACAAATACATCTCCTCGTTCTAATATTTTCTCCATGGTTTTAACATAAACCTTAGCTGCAGCTCGATGTGCCTCTGGTAAAGTTTCTTCAAAAACTTTGGCTTTGTTTAAAATTTCCTACAAATAAATTCAAAATATATTCATAAAAGTTAAAAAAAAATTTATCTGTACCTAATATTAAATTACAAACCTGTCGAGTTTTTTCATTAGAAGTTTGGAATTCTTCTGCAAGCTTATCTAGCTTTTCTACACACCCTGGAAGACCTAGATATATGTTAGTTCTCTTTTTAACAAATCTCTTAAGATTATCTGCGGTGAAGTCTTCGTCCTTTTCAGCAACAAATTTTTCAGGCTCGGTTTTTCCTTGCAAAAACAATAAGATTGCAGGATAGTCCTCCTTTTTAACGTTGTAACGTTCTGCTAATTCGGAATTTTCTTTGTTTCCAAAATCTTTTACTCCTACTTCTGAGATTAAAAGGTCTGGGGAACTCTTGGCAGTTTGAGCAAACTTGATAAATTCATCTTGTTTGTCACCATACGGAAATGCAACGTCAAATTTCACAACAGCGGCTTGAAATTTAGGAATGACCTAAATATGGAAAGAATAATCATAATAATTGTTATTAAAACATAGATTAGATAAATTTCTTGTGTACATTTGCAAATATCTGCATTTTGAAATGCAGGTATTTGTTTTATCTAACTTCATTTAACAAGTTTTATAAATTTTTATTTATAAAAATATTATTCAACTATACTATAATTGCACTTAAGTGGAAAAGCAAATTATATACTTATATCAGTTATATATTTAAATAAAATATAAACTTTTTCATACTTTATTAATGCTTGAAGAATGGATGGAATAATTATTTTTTATTTAGATAAATAATCAATATTCTAACATACAAAATTTCTTAGGCATAGTCAATGGTTAAAAAGAATTTAAATTTATTTTTCATCATCAAATTACTCAAAATACAATTTTTTAATAATTATTGAATTAATTATTCAATATTTAAATCACCAGTTGGTTGATATAAATGTAGAATTGTTAGTTGATACAAATTTAAATTTGTTGCTGTTTTGTCTTAAATATTTTTTCCAGTAATTCTAAAATAGCCTCATTATCAGAGCCAATATATACAATAATTTTAATAACTTATACGTTATTTTAATCGTTTTTATGGTTTATTTCTTGAATTCTGCATTATTGTATCGGAAAATATAGCCACGCTAATTCTTCCGCATAATAGTGCGTGTCCCGCATCACGTCGCCAATCACGTGACATTAATTCAAACAGCATATGAATTTATGAATTTCGATTTTAAATTCGACAAAAATTAAAAT